>APFE031500949.1:10549-61042 GCA_000404065.3 Pinus taeda
GGGCAAAAGAGAGGGATAAGTGAGGAAAAGCTGTAGGTAATGATGGATAATTAGGTGCAAGTTAGAGGCTCTACACACGGTCCCTTTAGTCATTAAGAATTCACATTTTTCAGGACTGAGAGACAGGTTCATTTCAATGCATTTGTGCAGTAATTTGCCTAGGTTAGTCATGGCTTCTTGCAAATCATAGCCATAAGCTGTAAAATAATCCATATAAATTTCCACCTCATCATGGAGTAATTCGACGTAAATACTCAAGATTGCTCTCTGGAAAGTGGCATGAGCATTCTATAGGCCAAAAGGAAGGACCCTATAGGGAAAAGTACCATAAGGACAGGTGAATGTGGTCTTATCCTAGTATTATAGGTAGATTTGGATTTGGTTGTACCCACTGAATCCATCTAGGAAAGAAAAAGATTGTTTCCCTTCCAGGTTGTCTAGCACTTGGTCAACAAAGGGTAGAGGAAAATGATCCTTCTTTGTGGCTTTGTTCAATTACCTGTAATTGACACAGATCCTCCACTTACCATTTTTCTTGGGAACTAACACTAAAGGGGAGACCCACTCACTGTTGGAGATAGGGTAAATGAATCTTGCATCTAGTAGCTTTTGCAGTTCTTCTTTGACTATATCTTTGAGAGTTGGATTCATCCTCCTTTGTGGTTGCTAGACTGGCATGCAACCTTCTTTGATGTATTTGTGGTGAGTACACACTGAGGGGTGTACTCCCTTCATTTCCTTGTAACTCCAAGCAAAGGATTCTAGGTTTTCCTTTAACATGCATAGATTCTCCTCTTCGAGAGCAAAAAGAGATGGATTAATTTTAAAGGTTTTCTCTGGGCTAAATTCTATGGTTTTGACATGGAGTGGGTTGGAATCGGCCAAGCATAAGTCAATTGGATGATTGTTCTGGGTTTCCCTTACTTCTTCTTCTAATGGTAATGAACCAGGAGTTGGACTTTGGAGCAGGTGTTCAATCAAGTCATCGTCATTTCGCTATCCTCCTCCAATGGTTGCTTCCAAAGCATAAAGTTGGGTAGAATAAACCTCACCTTCTTCCTCCTCATCCAACCATAAAAGTAAATCATGCTCTAGAGATAGTTGAGCATGAGGGTCTAGGACTAATTGCTTGGACATATGCTCATTCTTGATGGTCATATTCCCATATCCACAACTAATGTAAGCATTGGCTGTGGTGAACCATGGCCTCCCAAGGATGAGAGGGTAACTAGTCAACTTAGCCTTAGGCTGGAGAACTAGAAAATATGCAGGGTACTCCTAGGACTCAATCGAGACCATCACATCCTCCACAATTCCCTCAGGGGTTACTGTGGAATGGTCTACAAGTTGCAAAATTGTTGTGTTCTTCCTCAATGACCCTTGGAGGTTGAGATTGAGCATGGTGTCCTTGTTCATCACATTAATGGTAGCCCCAAGATTGATGAGAGTGTGTGGGACAATGGTGCCATTGATGTGAACATCTATTACAAGGCTTCCAGGGTCCAAATATTTTGGACATATTACCTACCCCAGCATTAATTTGGACAACTACCCAATGAAATTAATGGTAGGGGCATCCCTTTTTTGCCTCCCTGGATGCTTGAAGAATTTCTCCTTAATCAACTTATTGTAAATGGGAACATCTTTTATTGCTTGGAGAAGGGGGATCTTTACACATAGATTTTTCAATTCTCCCAGAAGTGCAGTTTCTTCTGGGGTAGGCTGGAGTGGTTGGGCTAATCTCTTAGGAAAGGGTGGATTTATTTTAAGGTTGCTTTCCTCTCTTTATTCCTCAACCTCCCTAGGTAGAGGGGAAGGTTTGTTGTCTGGGAGAACTCTCACAGATCTCATGTTAATCGCCTGGATTTCCACAGCATAAGCTGGATATGATATCTCTTCATTATATACTTGCTGAGCTTGCCTATTGTTAGGGTTCGGATTTGGCTAGGCAGGCATCTGGGGTTTCTTGGGTGGAATAGAGTGTAAGAGTTTTGGTTGGTTAGGTGGTGGAGGTAATAGAGGTGGGGCATTGTTGTATTGGGGCCTCCACCCCTAGAGTGGTGTATTTCACTAAGGTTGTGGCAGAGCGTAAGGTTGAAATGACTGGTTGGCTGGTTGGGAATGATACTGAGATGCATAGGACCAAGGAGGGGGTGTAGACTAGGAAGGATGAGTAGGGGTTCCCCAAGAAGGTGTAGTTTTGGTTTGGTTGGGGTTGTAATATGCATGGGATGACCCTTGCATGGCCTGCTGGTATGGTCTAGGCCCAGGAGGTCTCCTTTGGTTAATGTAGCAAAGCTGCTTAGTGACCCCTTCAGCTCCTTGATATACAGATTTGAGTCTGGGTAAAGAAGCGCACTTATCTATGGAGTGTTTTTCTTCATAGACTGAGAAAATTTCAATACAGTTCAATGGACATTCGTTCCTAGGATGCCTCCTGATGCATCTAGGATAAAAGATGGCCAAGGCTCTCTTTGCTCCTCTTGATTTATTTTAATGTTCATGGTGTCCATTTACAAGGCAAGGGTTTGCAACATCTCACTTTTGAAATATTTAGCATATTTCCAGTTTCACCCTTAATGGATGAGTTGGAAGATGATGTATTGGCCATAGGTTGACTACCCCTACACTTTTTCCTGGCCGCCCTAGAATGGTTTCTAAAGACAGTATTGATATCCTCAGAGGGTAATTGGTAGATATATCCTCTTAATAACAAATGTAAGGTATCCAAAAGATCTTCTCTTAGTCCCCTGAGTAGGATCAACTTTAGTGACTCAGGGTCAAGTGTGCTCCTGGCCCTTTTGTAACTGAGTTAGAATCTTTCTTCGTAGTCCTCTAAGGATTCATCCTGGCCTATGGTCATCCTGAAAATTTCTTCTTTAGTATCCTTTGACCTAGAGTAGTCTCGATATTTGTTGTTAAAGGCCTATTGCATCTAAGCCCAAGTTTTGATGCTATCTCCAGGTAAGCCCATGAACCAACGCAATGCTGCATCCTTGAGGGTAGATGGAAAACGTTTTAACTTTTTCTCATCATCTATATAGTCATAGGTTCATCATATAATAGAAAACTAAAATAGGAAAGTGTTGGGATCGTATGTGGTCAGGCCAGGGAAATGAGGTAGGGAAGAGGGGCTTATATTTTTCATCTTAGTGTCGTTGTTGGTTTCCCTGATGGGGGAGGCACCCTCAACTCTCTCTCTATTCCCTCTGTCATTTCGGTTTTCAGCCATTGGTTTAGTAGGAATGGGTTCCTCTTCTTCTTCTTCCCTTGTAGGTTCTTCAAATATGTCAGGTTGCTCACCTAAAGGTTCCTCTAGTTCACAACCATTGAAGAAGAGAGAAGGTTGGCTGTTGGATGCAGTGGGGGTATTTGGCAAAAATTTCCCTTAGTTGTCCCTATTCCTACGAGGCATGAAAGGAAATGTTTTTGGGTTGGTTTTGTATTTTTTTGAAACTCGAAAGTACTTGCAGGAATGAAATTGCTGATTGAATGAAAATCGCTTACAGAATGAAAAAGCTACTTGCTGAATTGAAATCCTACTTACAAAATAGAAAGGAAAGAAGATAATGGAAAATGAAAGAAAGGAAGCAACTAGATTACTTTTGCAGAAATAAACTAATGGTAGAATATTGAAGACAAGAAATAGAAGAAAAGAAAGCAGTAATCACATTCTACTCAAATACCTCCTCAACAACAATGCCAAAAAGTGATGAGTGCTAGTATTGCAGCTAGGATGTTGCAATGCCTCGGCTACTAGCTTTACTTATCAACTCAAGGTTCGTACAAACTTGGAGGTGACAGTGTTGTATGCATAAGTAAAAGTGAAGATCCTACGTGTTGTCATTATTCGTCCAGCGAGAGACCCCAGGGGTTCCAAGATAGACTTCTATAGAGTCAAAAGAAGCTTGATTCCTTGATGGAAGAAGAGAAAATATACTCTAAGAGACATACTCTACTGCAGTAATGAAGAAAACAACATGTAATGCTAAATCACACCATATCTTAACTAACCATTTAAGCAACTATGCTAAGCAGAATTGCTAAATCAATACTAAAAAAATGCTACTATCTAAACTGCAGAAGTAAAGAGCATCAAACCATACTAGTGTGTAAGCAAAAAATTAAACTAAATCCATTTTCACTTTTTTTGGTTTTTTTAGGCAAAATCAAGTATGCAAATTAATTGTTCTTGTGGAAGTGACAGGTGAATGGAAGGTGATGGAGGATGGCTAGAAGGTTTATGAAGTGGTTGGATGGTGTGGAAGGGTCCTAGGAGGCTTTGTGTTAATTCCTAGAGGTTTCCCATGAATTCGGCCTCAAAACAGGTTGTTTCAGGAAAACCTACAAGATGTACTTGAAACCTGCAGGATGATCCTATAGGAATTACAGGAAACCTACAAGATACAACTGAGAGCTAATTGTGAGGTGTTGGAGGTGTTGGGAAGCTTGGAAAAGGTGGGTGATTAGTGGAATGGTGTGTTAGAAGGTTTAGGAGCACTCTGGAGTCAATATCCAAGATAAGATATGGCTAGATTCACTCAATATATATAGGGGAATTTCAATGAAAAATGATAAAAAAACTAGTGAGGGTGATGGTGGAACAAGAGATGGATAAGGTGGATGAAGTGGGAGGTGGTTGTTGGTGATGAAGTCTGGGTCTCCTCCTGAAGTACCTGCTCTGCTTAAAACATGTGTGTCTTCCCAGAACTATGCAACAAAATACATTTTCATAAACTAGAAAAGCATGAACCAATTGCCTATATTATAAATGAAGAAAGTTGCCAAAGGGAATGAAAGCATGAGTGAGATCTTATTGTAGAAATGTAGATGGAAAAATATGATAATGAAATCTACCTTGCAACATGAACCAAATACTGAATCAAAGACAACAAACTCCAAAGCTCATGAAAGAACTAGAAATCTGGGGATTCTTGGGATGTTGGCGGGTATATTCATGAGTGATTGTCGAAGTTCGGCGCAGTGGTGTGTATAAAATTAACCCAAAGGGTGTTGGCGGGATTCTTTGGATGTTGGCGGGTATATTTATGAGTGATTATTGGAGTTCGGTTCAGTAGTGGTAAAAAAATAATTTTGGATGTTGGAGGTCCAAGGGATGTTTGGAGGTCCAAAAGGGTGGGGTGATGGGGCATCTTCAAGGCTCAAGAATGGGCTGTTGGGTGTTTGGTCTGAAGGTGGGGTGATGGGGCATCTTCAAGGCTCAAGAATGGGTTGTTGGGTGTTTGGTCGGAAGGTGGGGTGATGGGGTCAAGGCTGAAGGCTCAAGAATGGGTTGTTTGGTTTTCAGTCGGAAGGTGGGGTGATGGGGCATCTTCAAGGATGGCCGAAGGGTGAAGGTTGGCTAAAGGTTGGCTGAAGGTTGGCTGAATTTTAGACCCTACTTGTACCCTTAGCTGCTGAAGGGTCTGCTCCTCAAGTCATGGTCCCAGAGAGAGGAAGTGAGGCCGAGAAAACTGTTGACAACCTTATGGTGATCCTTTTTCTCCTTGCTAATCTGCTACTTGAAAGAAGGCATAAATGGAAGCAAACTATCACACAACCAATCTAATTTACACTACTGTAATGGAAATGCATCTACTAAGCACATGAACAATTAAACTATGAATCTATACTAGCATACATGTACAATAAAGAGGAGCCTTGGCTACTAGGGTTGGGCCCTAACCCAAGAGCTTTAGCCCTCTAAGTTAACTCAGTGTTGCCTCAAAGAAAAACTCATTCTTATTACTAAAGCAATGGGTTACATAAAAAACAGTCACAAGTCTTGTAGCTCGAAAATAGAGTAGAGTTTTACAATAAAAAATCCCAATCTTAATGAGGTTCTAGGCCTCTCTACTTATACATATGAAGTCTCCAACAACTTCTTTAAAATTAGGGAGGCTCGACTCCCGAACTTGAGATAAACTAGTGCTTTGCCTTTCACCTGCTCGGCTTCCTTCTAGTCCTCATGATTTGGTTGTTTGCACTCTGAGATGATGGAGGAATATTCAAATGGAGGGGTAGTAAATGAGGAGGATTTACCTCGTATAATCCCTGTCCTTTGTCCCATTCAAGTTTTGACCATGGCCTTTGCCAAAATTCCTTGTTTTTATCCTTTAATCCTGCATTAAATGCACATTAGACCACAAAGCAAAATATCCAACTCTAACTCTTCTCATAAATAAAATATAATAAAATGTATGAAATAAGTTATGAGAATAGTTTGTTTGAATAAGCTAGGAGGTGAATTAAGGCCCATATAATTACTTAATGATGAGGCTCATCAATATCCTAAAGATTGCTGCTTTAACTTTTTGTAGCGCTTAGTCAATACAGTCAAACCAATCTTCGAAGCTGAACGTCATTATGAATCCTTTGTGCAAAACATCCCATTCACATGTGCCATGGCAGACCTCTGTCTCCAAGTATAAAACAAGTGCACCCATTCAGATTGGGAATTTGCTCCATAAGCCTTAGCCAATTTGGCCAAGTGTGAGTGCAGATCATCCTTCCTGTCATATTTTTCCATCACTCATACCTTCCGCTTTCCAAAGTGTGTTCGCATCATCCTCCTACACTCGTTCCAATCATCAAAGCTACCCTTGTGTGTACCCCACCATCTCATGGGCATAGTGCGCAGTGCCCATTCCAAAGCCTGGAAGCGCTACTTCTCTGGTACTTCCCTCTCAAATGCATCCACAAACACATCCTTATTACTCAAGCCATTGTAAGTGGGCAGATTTCTTATCTCTGATGACACACAACCTAGCAACTAGGTCATCATGTTATAGCTCAGCATGGTTACTTCATGTAGCTGATTCTACCAACACTCTAATTCTTCATCCGAGTCTGAGGTGCGGGAACTCTCGTAATCCCATGTTATTCAGACATCTATTGTCAGATTCACCCAATCTTGGTCTTGCACTGTTATTTTATATATACAATCCAAGTCATCATCGTTGTTGTATCATAGACTCGTTCAATATAGCGAGATCCTTCAGTACGATCTAGGTGTACTATTACATGAAGCAATTTCTTTTCAAATGTCATCTTTCGCTTCTTTAGGTTGATTACCCCATTCATGTCAGTAGCCAAATCAATTCCAAGGAGTGCTATGTAGGGGTTGTTGTCATCCACAATTTCTATCACTTCAAAGTCAGCCAATGTGCTCATGCCTTCAATGTCTATAGGTACTCCTTGTAGCTGGCCCATGGGGATGATCTTCTACTGATTTTCCATCTGCAACTGAATCGGAGACCACTGCAGCATGGTTCTCCCCATCCACTCCTAAGTTTGATTTGGTAAAACATTCGCGTTGGACCCCAGATCCATAATAACTTGATACATTTCATATTCTCCTATCTGCGTGGTGAGTCTCATCTCACGCCTTGTCCTTGCTTTATGCTTACCAATCTTCCATACCGCGCGTGGTTCACCCAGAGTGTTTCCAGCGCATCTATTTATAAGTTCCTGTAACCCCTTCATAGCCTTGCTATCACGCAATAACTTCATTCAGGTCTCTAGAAAGGTCGTAAGCATAGAAGGGTCCATTTCCTAATCAGGCTTATCCCAACCCCCTGAGGTAGAGGCCTCAAGGAAGCTTTTCTCTACCTCCATGAACATTTCACGTGCACGGTCCAAATCAAATTCAGCCTCCTTTCCTAGAGCTTTACGAACCCATGTGTTTTCTTTAGATTGTTTCCCCTTATCGTCGCCTGTTGCAATCCCACCTCAGAGCACTATATTCACTTTTGGATCATCTTCACGAGGCTCATACCTCATCATCTATAGGTTTTGATTTGGCTGTGGTGGTAGCACCCCTTTGTCGCGTATCATTGTTATCAGTGTAGGAAAGTCCTCCATCTCATGATCAAATTGAGTACAATATTTTCATGATGAACTTGTTGGGTTAGTGTATTCACGGGCATAGTGTCCTAGTCCTCCACAATTATAGCAGATTAGTTGTCCCTGACCTCTGTTAGGTCCTCCTCCACCTCAGTCTCATTCGCGTGCCTGAAAGCCTATTCATGCCATCCCAATGCTTTGTTCAGAGGGATGCATTTCTGCCTGATATCTAAAGGTGGGTGTTCTATCCATCATCAATTCATAACTTCAGAAGTTGTGTTCATCATGCCCTACCAGCCTATAAAAGTTGCAAAACAGTTGCTGCAATGTTTGTACAAATTTCTACAGCACATCACAATTATGAGTTGTATGTTTCCCTACTACCTAACATATAACACACCACAACGCAGGCCTCGTGCTCGGTCCTGCTTAGGCTTCCAACCTCAAAGGCATCGGTCGTCCTCCTTCAATATAGTTCGCAAAGACTGGGCAGTGGTCTTTGTCATGCCCCTGATCTTTACATTTCAGGCACCATATCTCTTCGCATGCCTTTGGTTGAATTGTTCTGTCTTGCTTCAAACTTTGCATTTCGAGGCAAATATTTTGCAACTGCACATGGATCTTCTAAACCCCCAGATTTCAATCTTGCATTGGTGTTTCATGTAGTCGTATTACAATCTCCAAAGCCTGTGCCTGAGTCATAATCTTTTGTTGTGACAATGCAACCCTTAGGTGAGGTAGGAGCGAAGCCACGAACCATTTACAGTGCTGTCCATCTGTTAAGTTCATGTTAGCTTTGTGGATTTTACACTTCAATCTCTAATCCAATTCCCAAGGTGTCTCACCTGGTTTCATCGCGATTTCCTTGAACCCTGCAATTGATTGCACCTCAGATTTAGGCCTACTGAACTCTTTAATTAGCACGATCTGGATTTCTACCAACCTAGCATTTTGTTTATCATTAGAGTACTTGATGTACCAAGTTAGCACGTGATCCTCCAAAGCACTATCCAACATTTCATTCTTCATGTGATCGTCTGTGATACCCTGAGCTTTCCATACAGCTTTTACGATGAACCAAAACTGGTCCGGGTCCTCATTAGCCAAGTCCTTAAATAAAGGAAACTTCACTGAATTCGCCATATTGAACTATGGTGGAGGTGGGGGTGGTGTGGGTGAAGTCACAGATGGCGGTGGTGAAGTTGGAGGTGGTGTAGGTGGAGGTGGCAGTCTTGGGAATCCCTATTTTATTAATTGAACTGCACTTCACAGAGAAGCCTACGCTACTTTCTCTTTGTCACCCAACAGAGGTGAAATCAATGGGCTATATTTAAGACCCTTTCTTCCTTTGTCCCTGTAAGTCTTTCCACTTCGCGTAGCTCCGAACATCAAGGTAGCTGCATAACCCATTTTTCACACAATAACATCTTAATCTAGGTATTTAAAGACTTCAAGTATTTACCTCGCGGACCTTTGAAAAAGTGTCACTCTTCCTCGCTGTAACTAACTAAGGTATTGACCGTGAATTCAATCACAAATCCTCCTATGATACGATCAAGCCAAAGATCAACAGCATGAGCGATCTTATCCTCAGAGGCTTCCAGTCTCTGTACCAGCTCTGGGGTCTAGATAATAGGACCGTCAAGCCTCACCTTCCTTGGCTCTCTGCTAGCTTTACGATCCACTCATATAACTCAACTGGAAATGAATAGAAAAATATCTCGTGGATTTCTGTATATAGGTACCTGTCCAACCACCGTTCCTTTGTGAGCCATGGATTTATGTTCTCATGTGCCGTGAATTCATGGATCTTCCTATCCGACTAGTCTTCGACCTATTTCTTAGTTGGATTCCAGTGATACAACATCACACATCTCTCATGCAGATTCTGGTCCCGACAATGGAACCATCTATTGGCTTTGTGGGGCCTGACCCAAGTTCAACGTTAGTTAGCCAAACAAATCCATACACTATTGGCCCTTTCGGCATTAGCCCACGGAGCATAGATTGAAGTCCCATCCGAAGTAGTATGGGGGGATGCTGGAACCAAGTTTCCGCACCTTGAGATGGTTGTGATGTCGGTTTGTACCCTTTTCCCCTACTTTCACACAGATTGTTAAGCCCTATGGCCTTGTCAGTCTACTCATTTATTTCACCCTTCAGTACCTCTGCAAAGGTGTATGATTGACCTTCATGCAGCCCTAACCCATGGTCCAGGTACCTTCATGTAGCTGTGACAACGTATTGTATAGGTTCCCAAGTTATCTCAAGTGTTTTACTTATCTTATTAATCGATCGCAATTAGGGCTACGTAAACTGATATCCTTACTTGCGTTCAATTGACCAACACAATTGCATATATTTGCGTATCACATGAAAATTGTAAATTAAACCAAAAACACAATATAGTAAGAAGAAATAAATACACAGAATTTGCAGAATACTTCACTTTATTGATATTCAGTTTACAGACTCTATCCGCCTTGCGCACATAGTTGCAGGGGTCCACGCACTCAGCTGCGCACTTCCACCCTAGGCCTCTATGCACTCAGCTGTAGAGCCTCTACCTATGCTAAGACCCAAAACACGTATACTTCTCTACCAAAACTCCAATTCTTCTCTTCTCACTACTCCCTACTTAGAGCTTACTTAGCTCCTTTTTATACAATCCCATGGTCCACGAACCATGGGTAGATCTTTACACCTGACTTGACACTTTACAAAATAAGGGTGGAAAACCCTTTATGAATCTTGACACCTTCACACTCTGCGACCATAAAATGTGGAGACGTTTACAACTTTATTACAAAATTATCCCAAAACATGGGCTTTTAGCCCTAAAACTGCTCTTGGGGGAACCCGTTCCCAACAGTATACAAGCTTGAGGCAAGGAAACAAAATTGAATAGTTAGATTACCATGTACATAATAGTTTGTTGTATCAATTGGGCAAGTTATGTATTCCACAAGGAGAAAGAAAAAATATCATAAGGGAGGCGCACACTTCATTGATTCTTGGATATTTTGGTATAGGCAAGACATTAGTGAATCTCCAAAGGTATTTTTATTGGCCACGCATATTTGATAATGTATCTTGTTTCATTAGAGGGTGTTATTTGTGTGTAATAACTAATCCTAGCAATAAGAAACTAAGATTGTACACTCCACTTCCGGCACCTTCACATCCATGGGAGAGTATCGCAATGGATTTTGTAGGAGGTCTTCCATTGTCAAGGAAAGGTCATGATTACTTGTATGTAGTTGTAGACAGGTTCAAAAATATGTGTATTCTAATGCCATGTAAAAAGAAAATTACAACTGAATAAACAAATCATATTTTCTTTCAAAATATTTGGGTTCATTTTGGTCTTCCTACTTCCATTGTAAGTGATTGAGATTCTCGATTTGTTGGGAATTTTTGGTCAAATTTGTGGGACATGATGGACACTAAGTTGAAGAAGACTACAACCTTTCATCCAAAAATAGATGTACAAACCGAGGTGTTCAATAGAACAACCATTCGTCTTCTTAGAGGATAATTCATAAAGCATCCCAAGTTTTGGGATAAACAGTTGCATTACATACATCATGCATACAACAGGGCAAAGCATTCTTCGACAAACACATCGCCATTTGAGGCATGTTTTGGGTACTTGCCAAGGTCACCATTGGACTTCATATTTGAGAAATATGTCTCTATAGATGGTCATAGCGACATCGATAAGTCAAGGAAGTTCATTGAGAAAATTTAGTTGATACATCACACAGTGCAAGAACAACTTGAAAAGAGTCAAAGAAGCTATAAGGCAAGGCATGACAAACACTATGTTGATCACAAATTTCAAGTTAGATACAAAGTTTGTTATATATTAGCAAAGAGAGATTTCAAGAGAGACTTATGGTCCTTTTAAAATTTTGGAAAAGATTGGTAACAATGCATTTAAGCTAGATTTTCCTCCTTATATGCAAATATACTTTGTTGTTAATGTTGAGAATTTGAGATTTTTTGAGCCTCCTTTGATTGATGTTCAAGTAGAGCATGTTTAGCTGCCATCAATAGATGATTTCTCGCCAGAATATCTTGATGAACTTCAGCAAGATCTCATACTTGACAGAAGGACCAGAACTTCAAAGAGAGGGAATGTTGAATACCTTCAAGTGGGACTCAAGGGACAAAATCCTTCTAAGGCCAAATGGATGTAGATTGAGAGGGTGAGGGAGTTGTACCCTCATTCGTTGAACAATTGATAGTTTATTTTGGGGTCCAAAAGGCTTCCAGTGGGGAGAAATGATCAGGTGATCAATATTTAGCTCAAAAATCAAAGTGCTCAAAATCGCTAAAAACCTAAATGACCACATCTGTCTCAACAATACGATCCCAACAAAACTTATTTAACTCAAAATGGAGCTCATATGAGAAAGATATTGCATTTTGTCCACTTTTCCAAAGAGAGGAATTTTGCAAAAAAAAGTACAGTCAGTGTAGAGTTAGCAGTCCATACTACTGACATGGTAGGTGACTGTGTAGGTCAAAGGTTTGGTCAATGACTAGTGAGGTCATGCCGAGTGGCGCATTTCGGTCGGTCGACAGTTTTGTGAGTTGGTGTGATTTCATTAGACAAATGAGGACCAATGAGAGAGAGACATGTGGCAAGCTAGGAGCTTGCCACGTTTCCCTCCCCAAAGGCCTATCATCAATGCATAGTGAGAAAAGTTTATTACAGGTCAGTGTAGTCGAAGCCATGACCTTACCTGCACAAGCCTAGAGCCTTACTGCTATACCACAATAGTTTGAATTAACATATAACAGACACAACTTATATTTAAAGACATAAAATGTTTTTGTTGGGGGATGAGAGGGCCAGTCTCATGGCCCAACCCTCTCCGCATATGACCACACCACAAAACCGGTGGCTAACGCTACCACTAACCACGTGGATTAAGTGGGGTTAAAAACTAATTAACCCATACTTATCCCTAATTAATGGTGGGTTTTATTTCATGGATCTTTTGGTGAGTCCGATAAATTCTAGATTTCTCCAAATTTGGTGGGATTAACTGGAATTTCTCTAGTTTTGGTGGATTTTTCCTTGGGGAAACTCAAGAGGCCATAACTTTTGCAATTTTCGACCAATTTAGGCTCAAAAAAAGTCATTCCTAGATGATTTTGATGTTATGAGCACATTGAAGTAGGTTTTAGGAGTAGTAGAGCATTATAAACAACACTTTTTTCCATTTTGAGCTAATATAGAGGCCTAAGCCATGGGAGTTAGACCAAGGAGATGTAGCCTAGGAGGGGTGAACTCCTTTATCAAAACACTATGTTGTGAACTCCTTTATCAAAACACTATGTTAAGTGTTCATTTTGATGGTTTGTTGTATATTTGTCTAGTGTTGTTCAACACTTCGTTTACATGCTATTTTGCTCATGAATTTGACATAAAACTTGACAAATTTACCTGTTACATTCACAAACACCATAAAGGAAACCTATGCACATAAATAAAATGATGAGCAGTTGTTTTTAATTATGAAGCTGAAATTAGCACAACAAAACTAACATTCAACAATAGATCAGTCCACAATGAGGTCAGGGTATAAAGAGTTAGGGTTTGATCTGGTTGAAACATTGTAGGATTAGCCTCGCAAAACCTGTCGACCTCCCATTGCTGAAGAAAAGAAAGATGAGGGTCAGGAGATCCTTTCAAAATGTTTCTTGAAGAAGCCGTCGAGTGACAGAGGGATGCGATGATCGATAACTTTTCCTAGATCCTTTGATTACCCACAGGTGATGTATCCTCATCCAGTAGCCACTCTCGAGGCACTACTCATTTTAGGGTAAAAGTTAACATCGATATTCCCATATTTGAGGGCTTGATAGATGCATACGCTGTAGGTAAATAGTTAAATCTATTGGACGGATATTTTCAGTTCATGAATTTTCCAATTAGGAAAAGATTACATTTGTACTTCTTAAAGCCGCCCCACACATCAAGGACTGGTGGGAAACCTATTGTGAACAAAAGGATGAGAGTGAACCCTCACTATTTTCAGCTACACCCACTTGCAATTCTTTCCGAGGCATCATCAAGGAACAATATTAACCTATCGAGAGCTATGAAGATAAATACATAAAGTGGACCACACTACAACAGGGAAGGGACCAAGATGTGCCGAAGTTCACAAATACTTTCCATACCATTTGCACAAAGATGGGTATCAAGGATACTGAGCATCATTTGGTGCTCAAGTACCACGGTTGTCTACACAAGTACATCAAGGATGAGATGGATTTCCTGGACATTTCCTCGCTTGGCATGGCATATCGATGTGCTATAAAGATTGAGCAGAAGTTTAAATAGAAGAAGCAGGACTTTGGATCTATGAATCTAAAGCAAGGAAAAGGTGCCCCCAAACCATAGAACAAGGGACCAAGCCAAGGTGGGGCTTCTTAGGGCAACCCACCAAAGCTGAAAGCAAATAAAAACACCACAAAGATCAAGAAGGACACGGGAAAATGGTGTGAGTTCCATAAGAGCTCCACTCACAATAAAAGTGAGTGTCAGGCCAAGTAGTCACTTGTGGCCGAGTGGAAGGCTTTTGAATCAGACACAGGTTTCGACTCTGAATTAGAACCTGATAAGGGGACTGACAAAGGGAAGTAGACCATTGATGCGAAGTCCAACGCCACCATGGCCAACACAAAGATCCAAAAAATTGAGCCTGAAGATCCAGAGGAGGGGGAACGCCTCTTCCAATCACAAATCTGGGTGAAGGGTTCTCTGTTGTAGTTCATTGTCGATAGTGGGAGCCAAAAGAACCTCATTTTAGCAGAAGTTGTGAAGTTTTTGGGCCTAAAGACTACAACACATCCACAACCATACACCATCGGATGGCTTCACCAAGGACGAGATCTTCGTGTCAGCCAGTAGTGCCGCCTTCCTTATAGCATCAAGCCCTTCATGTATGAGGTATTGTGTGATGTTTCTCCTCTTGCAGTTTCTGATGTATTTTTAGGAAAACCATACTTGTGGAAGTGACATGCTCTATATGAGTCTGGACCTCACTCTGTCATTATTACTTTGGATAATAAGTTGTATAGGATACGGGAGGGAGCCCCGCCTACAACCATCTCTTTGATCACTACAACACAATGTAGTAAGAACATTTCCCAGACTAGGAAATTCATTTTCCTTATGGTTCGCCCCCAAGGCAAGAAGAAGGTTGTCGCCATGGCTTCCACGTAGGGCTCCTCTGCACAGTAGAAACAAATGGACAAGGTCATGGAGGAGTACAGGGACATTTTATCTCACCCACAAGGGTACCTCTACGCTGTCAGGTCAAGCACTCCATCGATCTGACCCTTGGCATGCCACTACCAAATGGATCGATCTATCAATGCTCTGTTATGGAGAATGATGAGATATAGAGGTAGATTCAGGAATTACTACAGAAATGGTACATCAGGCCAGGATTATCACCCTGTGGGAGCCTGATTGTATTGGCACAAAAGAAGGATGGAACCTGGAGGCACTGTATTGACTATTGGGCATTGAACAAGATCATTGTCTGGAATAAGTACCAATCTGGTAGATTGATGACCTTCTAGACTAGCTTAAGGGGGCCAAATATTTCAGCAAGATTGACTTGAAGTCAGGTTATCACTAGATGCTTATTGAACCCTTTGATGTGTGGAACACTGCCTTCAAATCCAAGGAGGGCATTTTCGAATGGCTAGTCATGCCGTTCGGATTGACAAACTCCCCTACAATCTTCATGAGACTGATGGACGACATATTGCAGCCCTTCACCAATGCATTCATGGTGGTGTATTTAGATGACATCTTGATCTTCAGCCAGAGTTGGGAAGAGCACCTCCCCCATATTTGCGAGGTCCTTCAAACCCTTCGACAACAAAAGATGTGTGTTGACTTGGATAAATGCACCTTTGGCTTTACCCAGGTTTAATATCTAGGGTACATCATTGATGAGCAGGGTTTACATGTGGACCCATCTAAGATACAAGTAATTTGGGATTTGCCAGCCCCAACCACTCTAATAGAGCTCCACTGTTTTTTGGGTCTTGCCAATTTCTATCATAGGTTCATGTTGGGGTTCTCTCATATCACTTGGCCTTTAAGTCAACTCACCATGGGTAGAGTGAAAGAAAATTTCTTTTGTTCGGAAACCCAGCAGTGAGCATTCTTTGAGTTGAAGAATCACCTATGTTTTGCACCAGCGCTCACATTACCATACTTGCAACAACCATTTGAGATTGAGAGAGATGCCCCCGACTATGCTATTGGTGCACTTCTTACTGAACATGGGAATCTAGTGGCTTACCATAATCAGACACTTCTAGACACAATCCGAAAGTGCCCCATTTACGACAATGAAATGTATTCAATTGTGCAGGCCTACTTTCAATGGAAGCGTTACATTCTGGGGAAGGAAATAGTGATCCACATAGACCACTGGCCTCTACAGTTCATACAGACACAAGGGAAGTTGTAGAACGATTGCTATCGAAAATGGCCCACCTATCTGCAACAATTCCATTTGAACATTAAGTATAAGAAGGGAAACACCAATAGTGTCATTGATTGCCTTAGCCAACCATTGGTCATGGCGCTAATCATTGTGCTCAACTCTTGTGGTCACGAGACATCGGGGTGGCTGCATCTGTATAAGAGCGATCCAGAATTCGGCAGCATATACCAGGCACTCCTGGAAGGGAAGAGACTTCCAAATTTTCATCTTCAAGATGCACTATTATGCCACTTAGGACACATATTTGTTCCTTCAAGTGACTGTGCCAATATTATTTGGGAGGTGAACTACAGTCGGGTCACTGGACATTTCGGGGTAGAGAAAACAATGGTGATATTGAAAAAATATTTTTATTGGCCAAGAATTCATCAGGACGTTGGGAAGTACATTAGATCCTGCATCCCCTGTGCCATTGCCAAACCAACCATCAAGAAGTAAGGCCTGTATACTCCTCTACCTACTCCTAGTCGACCTTGGGAATCTGTCACCATGGATCATATGTCAGGTCTTCCTTCTACTAAGCATGACAACGACTGTGTTTTCGTGGTCTTCGACAAATTCTCTAAGATGGCCATTGTAGCAGCCTACAAGAAGAGTATCACAGTAGAGGCCACTGTTAAGCTCTTCTTTGAGTGAGTGTGGGTATACTTTAGGATTCCACAGTGCATTATCTCAAATCAGGACAATAGATTCCTGAGTGCATTTTGGTCAAGTCTCTGGTTGATGATGGATACAAAACTCACTATGTCCACGACTTTCCATCCCCAAACTGATGGCCAAACAAAGTTTCTCAACAGGATGATCATACACATTCTGCGCATGTACAACTCGAAGCATCCACACACATGGGATGAAAGTCTCCCCTATGTCTAACATAGCTACAACAGAGCTCTCCACAACTCAACAGGCCACAACCCCTTTCAGATAGGGTTGGGCTTTCAACCATTATGGCCCATTTATGTGGCCATACCATTTGCAGCCACTTAGGTAGATGTGACTCATGTATAATCCGAAGTTAAAAGAGCTAACAACTTCATTGAGAGAATTCAGCCCATCTACCAAAAGTTCCATGATATATTAGATAGATCAAATGCTAAGTACAAGCAACGCCATGATAAACATCGAGTGCCACACAAATTATAGGTGGGCAACAAAGTTTGGCTTCATTTATAGAAAGAGCGCCTTGTTGGACCCCACCACAAGCTTCGCCCACTTTGATATGGGCCATACACCATCACCAAGGCTGTCGGTGACAATGCCTGCGAGCTCAACATCCCATCGTTCCTTGGTCTGCACCCAATGTTCAATGTATATCACCTTCGACCATACTTCGCAGCATTGTTGGTCACATATGACATTGTAGAACAACTCACACCAACATAGCTCAACCCGGACTGCATGGAACATGCCACAATTGATCAGATCATGGACACACAGGTCAAGAACACTTGGAAACAAAGGATACAACTATATTGAGTTATCAAAGTAGGTAAACTTTGTCACCAGGGCAAGTGGTTCACTAGGGACCATGTTCAGCAGAAATTTCCTCACCTCACGGAGGTTTTGCACGCAATAAGGCCCATTGCTTCCTAAGGGGTGAGGAATGATCCAGGTGGATACTAGTGGGCACCCGCCTATTCCACCTAGACCCCCTAGTTAGTTTCATTTGTTTCCTTAATTGTAGCACAATTTACTATTTTTGGCAGTTTTTCGGGTCCTAAACTTCCGGAGCCATTTTGAGGCCTTAAACGAAATTTTTGTGGCAAATTTCCTTTAGTGATTTCCATGGAAATCACATCACCAGTTGTATTCCTTAGAGAGATCTTTCCAACAAGGTATCATATGCATCAAACACAGATAATATGACCAAGTTATGACCGTGGGAAGTTGGCTGCCCAACTAACCCCAACTGGGCCCATAAACTCTTGGTGCTACATCTCCTCGGGTTAAGATTTTGGTTGTTTAATGTTTTCCCTTATTGTTCAATAATAAAAAGGCCCTTGAGCCTCATTGTAACTCATTTTAGAGGCATGTAGTTGCCACATCTCTTCTCAGAGATAAGCTACCATCGCTTGAGCTATCTTATTTCCATTCTATTTGTAAGCATAGTTCAATATTTTTCTATTAATGAAATGATGTGTTTTTCTACTACATCTTTGTGTTTATGATTATATCTATAAGTTGTTGCATTCCTGTTTAAGTTCGTATCATAATTCCCCTATGATTTTTAGACTACCACCTATTGTGTGATAGACAAACCAACAAGTTGAGGTTGACCAACCATCCTAACCCCCACAATGCCCATGTAGATGTAGGAGTGTGGTGGAAGCAAAATAAGAGTTGTAGTGATATGCAGATGTGATGACCTAAATAAAACCAGAGAAAGCCCAAAGAAGGGTCGATGGATGTAAACATAATAGTGATGAAAACCGATGACATGATAATTGAGGGACTTATATTGCAAAGGAGATGGATAAACAATACAAAATTGTTGTAACCACAACTGATCTAAATAAGGAAGTTGTCATGCTATGAGGTTGCCTCTTACTCACAACTCAAGGTGCCATCCCATGCCATTATAGTTGGCCATCATTTCCCTTTACTCCAGAGCTGTGTGAGTGTACTTTCCCACTAAATTTGTTAATGCCCACAATATGTGAGGAGTTATCATACTGTACCTATACATTGGGATATGCATGTGATTGGGCAGGTGGCAGAAATCACCATTCATGTTGATTATTGGCATGATGTTTGGTCCATACTCACACTCATTGTGGGGAAACTGATATTTCACAGCTATATCTTGAAAAAACCCTTTAAAATATATATATCTATACTTTACACAAAATATGTAAAACCTTCTAGACAACCTTCTCAACAAAAACATTATCACTAAAATAAGACATTATTATTCTCACTAGGTGGGATTTGATGCATAATTAGAATTAACAAATATCTCAATTTAGCAATCAATAAAACCTAAATTAACTGGATTATAAACCTTAACACTAACTTGAATTCAATATTTTTGTTTTAATTTAACTATATTTAAACTAAGCAACAGATACTCACTACTATATAACACTTTTTAATTTATTCTTTCACAATTAAATACACACATGTTCGTTCTAAGTTTTTCAAACAAATCTCTTAGAATCACAAAAACTTGATTCTTAAAGTTTATAGGCTAAATAAAATAAATAATTTTCATGTTTGCTTATCATAATTTATAGACTGCACAATCTCCCAATAACCACTAAAAATAAAAACCATGTCATTCGTTATAAATGTCACATCGATTTAATATAATGTAAGTTAAACTATGAAAGTGATTATGTGAACATAATATTGACATTTTATTCCAATAATAAAATTCTTTTAGATCTTTTATTATTTTTCATTTATTTTTCATATTTTTTTTGGCATTCCTATTTTAGTTTATTAGATTTTTATAAATAATAAAAGTCATATTATTAATTTTGGATGCAATATTTTATAATTAAAATAAATTATAAAATATTAAAATTATATATATAGTCTTAAATAATTTATTTATTTTTAATTTTTCTATTAACATATTTTATATATAATAAAAAATTAATAATGCTATATATATATTCTAAAGTGGATTGGGTTAAAGGTTTTAAACTTTTAAGACATGCCTCTTTCATTTTTTAATCATGATGTATGGCTTATATGATATACTTAAAAGACATACACGTACATGTACACATATCATTAGTTGTGGATTTAATATTGAATCATTATTTATGAGAGTGATATAATGATTTTGTTTGTAGTTTGTATGGGCAATACATTATTTTTTAAATTTTTGTCTTTTCAAAAAATAATTAATTTTCAATTTTATTCCTATGTTCTATGTGATTATGTTAACAACAATAAAAATATAAAATCACATTAATAGTAGTGAATATAACATCATCCACACCAAAAAAGTTATATAGCATTATTGAATATTATGTAGGCTCAATAACAACAAAAAAGAAAACATCACTAATGTGTATGACATTAAGTTAATATTGTGTAGTGTCAATAACAACAAACAAAAACAAAAACAATATCACTAGTTGTGAATGTAACATGATAACAATAAAGATGTATTTAACATTATTTATATATATTTATTCATGGTTCGATATAGTATAGATTCCAGTTAATATTGTGTAGTGTCAACAACAACAAACAAAAATGAAACAATATCACTAGTTGTGAATGTAATTTGATAACGATAAAGATGTATTTAACATTATCTATATATATTTATTCATGGTTTGATATAGTATAGATTCAACGAGGAGAGCGACATAATGATTTTATTTATGTTTTTAAGCTATCAATAATTTTTTATTTTTTGATAAGGAAATTATGTACAAATTACTTTTTTCAAGTAGTAAATTTCTTTTTCTTTTTTTTAAATAATTTTGATATTCAATCTTCTTTGTCGTAATATTATGATCTCTATGATCTTAAGATCAACAAAAAAATGAAAGCCACATTATTAATTGTGGATGTATGATTTAACAACAATAAACATGGGCGCAACACCATCGATGTAAACTTAACTAACAAATTAATTGGGCAAATCTCTTTTTTCTTTTCTTAAGTAATAAATCTCTTTTCAATAGAGAAGAAATGTACACATTACATATTCTTCATCTTAAGGGACATCATGAACTTCTATAGAATTTTAACATGGATTTTATTCATGAGAACTTAGGACTTTTATCAATTTTTCGAATCCACGTTGACTATTAACCTACATGTTCTTGATACAAAGACATATAATGTTAGAGAATCTAATAAAAAAATTGACTCATGGTCTATTATAATGTAAAAATTGAACAAAATGAGTAGTTCAATGCATATGCATATCAATCAGACACAATAATATTTACCGAAACCAAGTGTGATTATAGAGAGAAAATAAAGCTATAAAAACAATATGGTATGAACCTCAAATAAGTGATATAAACATTTAAATCCCTTGGTTAAATGTCGAGCTAATTTTACAAAGCTAACTTAGAGAACTTGGTTAGAAATGATCATTTAATTAGTCACATTTGGCTGTTCATCTTGTTAGGGTCCAATAATAATAGGATTCATAATTTTGAATTGGCTATGGTTAGTCTTGTAATAGTGTACATACTTTTGCTTTTTGCAAAATGTTTTCCATATTAAAAATAAAAAAATGTAAATAGGGTATGTCCTAAAAGAATAATCAAAGAAAAAAAAGAATGAGAAAAATATCAAAAAAGTAAAAGATATGAACCCCAAAAAGAGATAAAAATAGATCATGAAAGTGTGCAAATTCAAATGCCACTCCTTTTGCTTTAATTTGTAAAATAATAATGTGTGCAACTTGTCAAAAATTCCACAATCCATGACGGTCAAATAGATTAATCTTGACCCTTTCATGCTTTAAATTTCATGTTGATAGATAGAGAATAAATATCTAGCCAAACTGTTTAACCTTGGCAGATGAGTAGTTAGGTAGAGAATAAGAATGAACTCATTAGTTTAATTTGAGCCATTGGAAGTTATAAGGTTAGAATTAGATAGTTTTCTTATCAAAGGTAAAGGAAATAAAGGGCCAGCAAGCTCAAATTCACCCAATAAATGAAGAGAAAATGTTAGGGTAAATAAAGGATAGGTAGAAGAAATGTTGCAAATGCACAAGGTTGCTAAATCAAAAACACATTTATCATGCTTAATCCCATGTTTCATGTGCAGGAGGATTTGTGAGAAAGAAAGGATATTCACCAAGCATGTTTACTAATTTCCTCTCATTTCACTACACCCCCACATGCTTATTTTATTTCCCCATTATTCCTTCATCACTTATAAATACCCTTTTCCCCTCATTTGACCTTTACCCCTTGGTTTCACACATTTCCCTAGAAATTACCCTTCAAAAATCATCCCCCCCTTCCAAAAACCCCTTTCCCTAGTGTAAAACCCATTACCCAATACAAACATCAATTTCCCCCCTTATTAATTTCCCTTTCCCCTTCAATAACCTACAAATTCCCCCTTACACTAAGTTTTTATGCCCCCCATTATGTAATTAACATCCCTGCTTCATATTTCCCCAATACCTTTTTTAACCCACCAACCCTCAGTACAGTTAAAAAACCCCCACCACATAACCCATGGTCCTACCTTTCATTAACCATTTGATTATATTGAAAACCCCACCATTATTGGTTAAATAATTACAATTATCTGTAATTAAATCCTGGGCCCTGCCAAATTACTTTCCCAATTCTATCCATGCAACTCAATTGCGCAATAGCCCTCCGATCTGCTACCCCCAGATTTGACGATGTACAACCATATTGCAGGGATTCATTATCCGATCGATAACAGCCCGAGAGCACATGAGATTCACAGTTTTGCTTAGGCATTGTTCTGCTACATGGCGGCACCAAGCTAGATCGCGTGCTCGCGAAAAATATTGCCTACCCTCCAAAATAGGTGTGATGGCACACAAAACCACCTCCCTGCCTAAACTAAAAATGCCCACTGTTCATTTAATTATGTCCGTGCCAAAATGTGACTGTTACCTATTAAAAGGCCGAAAAAACCCCAAATTTCTCTTTTCACTTGTTTTTCACTGCAAACCACTGCTTAGCCATTTATGACACCCTTAACCTCTGTGACCAAGTTGGCCACCTTATACTACCTGAAATTGCTTCGGATACCCAATTGAAGCAACCAATTGATAGTTGAAGCCACAATACCTTCTACATTCACCACTGAACCTAGTCTACATGCCAAACCATCAATTTCTAGGTATTCTTGGAAAAAACCAGAACAACCTTTGAATTTGAAAATGCACAGTTGTAATTAAGTGGTTAATTAATTGAATTAATTAAAGAAACCTTCTTGAAATTGAGGAGAAACTTATTTCTACATCCCAAACCCTGTTTCATAGACTGTAACTAGCCTCCCACTATAACATACCTTCTAAACCTCACTCTTGATATCATTGAATGCCTAATTCAATTCAGTAAACCTAAATATGGCTTCCCAAACCTCTCTAGACGTAATACCTCTGCAAACCCCTCACGAGGATATCAACCACCTTGCCTTAGAAGATTGAGACTTTCAAATTAAGGACAATGCTTCCCCTGCCTACCTTCTAAAACTCCACTACTGGAGTAAGGACAAATTTTTAAACCAGAATGATGATATTTACCTTTGGGAGTCCAACTTGCCCAATTATTTGTTCCCAAAATTACACCCATTCCCAAAAATCATTCACTTTTTTCAAGCTTGCTACATTCCCAATCAAAGAGCAATTTTCACCCCTAACCAACAAGTTTTGTTCTCCATCACTGCAGAATCCATTAACCAAATGCTACAAGTCCAACCAAGCCCAAATGAGACCCCACTTTCTATTGAAGGCTTGTTGGACCTCTATACCAAGTTAGACCTTCCTAGAATAGCCTAAATTTTCCAAACCTTCATCATAAAGGAGTATCATACTCCTACAGAAAGTTCACCATATGCTGCCACCATTTTTTCTAAGAGAGGTAGACAAATCATAACCATTCCCTCCTACATTTTAGGCTACACCTCAGATGAGCATGTGGATGAGGTTGTTGTAGCTTTCCTTTGTATATTTTGCCCAGGCAAGCCTCCTGCTATAATGCATAACTATGCTCAGTTCATAGTAGATAGAATGCATGAATAATTCATTAGACTCCGAAATGAGAGAGTTTTCAAGTACTCTTTAGTTTTGTTTCACTTGTTCCTCTACTATCTTTCAAACAAGTTTCCAATCAACATTCAGAAGTTGGACACCAAAGGAAATCCAAGATCAGTCAACTATTGGACACTAGTGATCCAAAAACATTCCAATATTTCTTCCTAAAAAAACTTAATTGATTCATTTGTGCATCCTATTGTAAACATGCTAACCAGTAGCTATCAGCCCAGGATCAGTCAGGAAATTAAAAGGGTTTTATAGTTGGCAAAGAATGGTAAAGTGGTAGACTAGTATTTATACCAGCACCACACAAAGATAAGGATATATGGATGCCGAATGGCTCCCTACAAATTGCCCAAATACCTCCCCATGAGGTTATTTGCATTAGAGAACCTTAGGCAGATAATAAACTATGATGAAGTTTACTTCCTGGAAGCCAAGAAGAAAACTCAATTCAAAGTGAAAAACCAATTGGGCCCCTTTATTTGTAATAATAGGGAAGTCAGACCAGAGGGAGATAAGATTCTACAACAAATGAAATTCAACAATAGTTTTATGTGGAAATATGACCCTCATGGAGTCATAAATAAACTAAGTCTCAAGGTCAAATTGGGTCCTTTCATCCATCATCCCAGGCTAGACATTGAGAGATTTGCCAACCAATCTGAATGGTTGGAAAACACTTTGATATACATGGACAGTATTGTAGTTGATGTAGAGAATACATTAATTGATGTAGAAAAATAGATTAATACAAGTTCCTTCCTGCAGGTTCCAGAATTAGGAGAACCAATGAATATTCCTCCTATTTTACACACTCCAGCAAATGAGGATAGAAATGCAAAGAGAACTAGGGAAGAAGGTTCTAGTTCAGCCATGGAAACCACAGATGAATAGTTTGAGATCAGTTATAGGAAGAGGCCCAGGCTTAATCCTGTAACTGAACAGGAAGACACCATTGACTCAGTGGAAATCATTGACACTGACACAATGGTGGGAAGAAGCAAAGGCCCATCAGCTTCAGGAGAAACACACCAACCCTCAACATCAAACACTCAACTTATTGAGAGATAGCTCAGCATGGAGGTCCCTTCATTCACCAAGCCCGTGGATAAAGAGAATGAAATCAAAGATAGATATAGGGAAATTAAGTTGAGGAATGAGAAATTGAAGGCCGAGACTTATGCCCAATACTTCAAGCAGACACTTACAAATCAAAACAGGTTGATGTGAGCCTTTGACATCAAAACAGGTAAAATGTAGATGACCTTCATGCAACCTACAGTACAACAATGAAGATCATCAATAGACTATAAGAAAGCATATTTTGAGGTTTTGGCTAGGGATGTTGACCCATTGACCAAATTGAGTTCCACAAGTAGGCAAGTGAGATGATCTATTCCACCTTGATAGGTAAAGCTATGACTGCACACAAACTTCAAAGTTCATTAGATAATTTCACTGCACAATACAAGCTGGAAAAGCCTCCTCACAAGCCAAAGACAACAGAATTAGGTCACTGGAGGACTTGGTAATTGAGGTTGGGTATAATCCTAGTGATGTTAAAGCCACTGAGAAAATAATAAAGAAGAGAAACGAGGACATTGCTGCTTTGAAGAAGCAATTAAAACTACCTCATTTAGAGCACCCACAAACAAAAGAAGTCTTAGAAAGCCAAACTCATCAGGAGGAAATGATGGACCTTGTTCTCCAACTAAATGATCAACTTAAGGAAATGGAGAAGGAGTTGGACAACTTGATACAACTGAAACAGGCTAGCCCTGAGACTGCCACTGCCACTACCATTCCAACAGTCACCACAGCAGTACCATCCACCTCAGCAGCTTCATTGGCTCCTACAGCTCCATAGGCTACAACACTTGTAGCTGCAATAACATCTACATCAGCGACAAGTTCGACAACAACATCAGCTCAGCTAGGTGATGAGGCAACTGAATTGGTCAAGGCAATGGAAGACATGTCCATTCAAACCATAGAGATAAACAAGATTAAGGTAAAGGTAACAAGTTTGGAGAATGATAATAAGCTTGCACAAATTATGCACAAGGAAAAGTTTAGAAGTCAACCTGGTTGATTGAAAGGATGAAGAGCTTGGAGAAGGAATTAACATTAAAGGAGCTACTTGGCCAAGCTAAGGAAAAATTATGGGCCAATATCATTGACTCTGTCAATGATATTTGGCCACCCATTCAAGTAATTTTTGAGAAAAGTGACTTAGTTAGAGAGGCTACAGAAGCCATACAAAGAGTTAAGGCTAAATTGGGAGACATGCCATAAGAAGCTACTAGAATCATCCATTTCCTTAACTCCAAAAACAAATATGAATTGCAGGAGCTGGAGATACCTAACAGGACTGGCACAATACTAGAGGTAAAAAAAGGTCCTCACCAAGAGGAATTTTATGATGAACCTTGAGGATAAGTGCCAAACGATGCAACTGGCTATAGACAGGTTCATGGTTAAGTTTGATGTTTTAAGGCAGAAAGGTCTGCCAAATCCCTTGGTGATAAATGAAAAATTGATGCCTCAGGAAGACTACAACAGAAGGATAAGAGAGGTGGCAAGGGATTAGGTAAATACTTAATCTATGAAGGGGATGCCTACTAGAAAGGTTGTATATCAAACATTTGAGAACCTGTTTTACCTCCAGCATGAGGTAAAACACTTTTTTGTAAATAAACCTACTTTTTCCAAGTACATAGAAGCAGATGAAATTTATAGGAGGATGGTAAATATTCAATTACCAAATGCGGACACATGGGAAAAGTTGAATGACTTGCTATAAAAATGCACAACAAAAGTGAAAAAGCACAGTAAAGTAAAAGCAACAGGCCAACCAGATGAAAGTGTATTAGGTGAAAGTGTATCAGTTGAGAAAAGGCAATGTAAAAAGAACAGTCAACGTGAATACCAATAGCAAGGCAGAGAATAAACAACAAAATATCAGAGCATAAAGACAACACAACCAAATAAATAGGGAAATCATACAACAATTGAACATTTGTCTCTATCTTCTTGCATGAAGATATTTCTTTCTCCTAGATTAATTCCCAAGATAGTTTGGGATATTTTGTAAACTATTTTTGTATAAATACTTCATATTTCGAAGTATTGAGGGTGGATTGCTAGACATTTGTAGAGTTGTATTGATCAGAAACCTGAGGGTTATTGTACCAATTTTTCAAGTTAGCAGACTAGTCTGAGTAATAAAAAGATTGCATTATAGGATTCATGTGTTGAGCTATTACAGTGAAGTATTTTCTTTGTCAAATTTTTTGTCTTCTTATGTATTACACAAACTTACATATTATCTAAAGTGAATGAATTAACTAGAAATTTATCTTAGAATTTGTTTAAGTACACTTTATTTTGAACAGTTGATCATTTATATGTTTTCTTCTAATATCCAGATCTGAGAATCCTTAATTTCTTTCCCATCTTGTTTGAACTCTTTCACTTCTTTCATTATCTGGCCTAAGGAACCCTTAATTTCTCCTTGGATCCGATTGAAACCAACTTCATCATTCCAGCCTTAAGACCTGAAAGTACTCAGCTACCTTGCCCTGTAGACACTAGTTTTAGAACTTGCTCCAGTCCTGTTTGTCTTGACAGTTGACCCCATAGCCCAATGGTAAAAGACATCCCTCTACCCATCTAAGTCAGTGATATCACCACGAAATCCAAATCAAAATCCAATTACAATCATAACTAGCCTAAAATCAAATAACCAAAACAAAGTTAAATCATAAAGAGAGAGCCCTCTCTGAGAATTAGGAAGGCTAGATCCTAATCTCCAAAGGAGGTTTGTGGTTACCTCTAATAATTTATTTCTTAACAACTCTAGAGAAATGTTGGAACGATAACATATTGGCAACCATACTGGGGACTAGTCCTTAGTTTAATAAAACTTTAAGGAAATCTTAATTATCATCTTTTGCCCCTTGAGGTCATTTTTGATTTGTTAAAAAGTTTCATAAAAACAATTAAGAGATTAAAATTATGGTTGCAAAAAAGACCCACTATACCAGGGCATATCCAGATCCAAACCCTACTACAATAGTTGATGACCCTGATAGAATTTTAAGAAAACCAAAAAGGGTAGAAACTCAAGCAAGTACTAGCCAGGTAGTTAAAGCAAATTCACTTCCCAAAGAATTATCAAGTTTAGAGGATATTCAGTTTGATCTGTCATTTGAGCTTTCTTTGTTTAGAACCAAGTCAGAAAATTCAATTCATGAAATTGTAATAGACCCTAATTTTATTCAATTCATTGAGTCAAAAAAGGTGCCTATACATCCATATTTGGATCAACTTGTCTTGAATACTTTTGATAAACTAGAAGCTTTAACGTCAACCTTGATAAGCCATATAGATGATGCCTATCTTCAACAATCAGTTGAATTAGCTTTCGTCACTACTACTACCTCTGAACTTTCTGTAGAATCTTCAAATACTGTAAATACAACTTCTTTTACTACCACCTCACCTATAATATCCACCACAATTCATTCCCCTAAAACATTCATTCCTCAACTTCCTATTCAACTAAGCATCTCAAGTTCATCTAGTTCATATACACCCATCTCAAGTCCTTCTTCTAGCACCACTACTTTGCCCCCTATTTAAACCAAAATCTCAGCCATGGTAGACAGATATGCACCTTTGGTCTTACCAACACGGCTCCATGCCATGCCCCAAGATTACCAAAGAAAAATCTTTTTGTTTGATGCTACTGGTCAGTGGACTGCCCAACAACATGTGAACAAAATGACTAATTAATTTGAATTTCATGAAATTGATGAGTCGGATGTACAAATGAGGTTATTTGCCCTAACTTTGACAAGAGATCTTAAAAAATGGTTCAAAGGTTTACCAACTAATCATATTGCAGATTTAGCTGCTTTTCATAGATTGTTTATTGATATATGGTAAAGAAGGAAAAACCCTTTGCAAATACTATCTGAATATGATAGCATTAGAAGAGATCCTAATGAATTAGTTTAGGATTATTGTACTAGGTTCAATAATATCTACAATGCAATCCCTACTAATATTAAACCTCCACTAAACCTAGCATTGATCAAATTTCCCGATGGTTTTGACATTGATATATCATACCAGTTAAGGGAAAGAAACCTTGAAACATTGGAACAAATGCAAAGTAATGTTGTTAATGTAGAATCCAATCTATTAGCTAAGAAAGCTAGGATGAGAAATGAGAAAAGAGTTGTCATTAAAGAGGAAACTTCCACTTCTGATGGTAAAATAGATAGTTTAGCAAAGAGTGTAGAAAGAATAATGGATAGATTAGAAAACTTGGAAATAAAAACTCAGTGGGAAAATCAACAGCCACCCCAATAAGAAACCCCAACTTTAGGAAGAATCCTAACACTAGAAAAAATGCTATACTAGATCAACAGATTAGACCTCCTTTCTAGGAGAACTATGTTGAGGGTGCACAAAACCATGAAGAAGAGGAGAATACCCAAATAAATCTATTAGGGGTCAAAAATGAAGATGTTGTTTTTCTTACTCAGGAAGAACAGGAAATGTACATGTTAGAACAACTGAAATTAGAATATGGAGAGTCCTTTGACTTCAAACAAGGCTATGAATCTACTATATATGAGGTTCAAAAATAGTACAACCTTAGAAGCAAAAGGAATACTGAAATTCCCACTAAGAAATCAGTCCAAACCCACAATAAAAGGATAACAAAAGCCCCCGTGACCAATGTTCTAAAAATTCTCCCTAGGGGACTTCCAGCCCAAAAATTGTAGATATAACTTCTTCTAAAACTCAAACTGAAACTGTTACTCAAATCATTCTGAATAAGAGAATTCAAAATAAAACTGTTGAAACAAAAACTGAAGTGCCAAGTACAGAAAAAGAAGATAAAAATACACAGGCCACATTTGCTAAGTGATGAGCCTCATCATTGGGTAATTATATGGGCCTTAATTCACCTCCTAGCTTAGTCAAACCAACTATTCTCACAACTTATTGCATACTTTTGATTATATTTTGCTTATGAGATGAGTTAGAGTTGGATATTTTGCTTTGTGGTCTAATGTGTATGTAATGCAGGATTAAAGGATAAAAGAAAAGAGTTTTAGCAAAGAACTTTGTCAAAACACGAATGTGACAAGAGAGAGGAATTATAGGAGATAAATCATTCTCATTTACTACCCCTCCATTCAAATATTCTTCCTTCAACTCGAAGTGCAAACAACCAAATCATGAGGACTAGAAGGCAGCCGAGAAAGTGGAAGTCAAAGCACCAGTTTATCTAGTTTGGGAGCTGAGCCTCCCTAATTTTAAGGAATTCGTTGGAGACTTTAGATGCATAAGTAGAGAGGCTTAGGTCCTCAGTAGGATTCGAACTTTTGATTGGAAAACTCTATTTTTATTTTCAAGCTTCAAGACTTGTGATAGTTTTTGACGTAATCCATTGTTTTTTGATAATAAGAATGAGTTTTGTTTTGAGCCAGCACTGAGTTATTTCAGAGGGCTGAAGCTCTTAGGTTAGGGCCAAACCCTAGTAGCTAAGGCTCCTCTTTATTGTACATGTATGTTAGCATAGATTCATAGTTTAATCATTCATTTTCTTAAGTAGCTACATTTCCATTACAACAGGGTAGCACATAGATTCATGGTTTAATCATTCATGTGCTTAAGTAGCTGCATTTTCATTACAACAGTGCAGAGTAGATTGGTTTTGTTTCAAATTTCTAGTTATCACATGAGCTTTGGAGTTTGTTGTCTTGATTTAATACTTGGTTCATTTCAACGTTATCATCTTCAATCACTCTCTTTTTGTAATAGATCTCACTCATATTCTCATTTCCTTTAGCACAAAATACTTAAGCGTGAGCCATCAAATCACGTCTTAAGTGAATTATACCCATAGATCCCCTTACCGTTCGATCCACAACAAACCTGACAAATCACCATCTGATTCATTTCAGCGCTTGACTTTATGCACTCCAGATCTCCACTATTGATCTGTCTAGCTTGATCCAATGGCTATCGTGAATTATTCCACCTACTTTATGTGCTCCAAATATCCACTGTTGATCTGTCGTGCCCTTGATCCAATGGATGTCATGTCACCCAATCACCAACTAGCTTGGCTGATCTGCACTGTTGATCAACCCCACCTGATCCAATGGCTATTGTGCAATCTCGCATGGATACTTGCAAGGCTGATATCTGACCGAGAGCACGAGATAAAAGTGGTTTTCTTGTGCTATGTGTCACCCAGTTAGGCTAATCACACAAAATTTTGGAATTCTTCTTACAGCCTCAAGGGTGTGCGAGAAACTGTTTACCGCCTATGGAAACAGCTCCATCATTCCACACATTTTCTTTCCTTCTGTTGCCACGTGACTTAATCTTGTTTTCCCATTGATTCAGTTAAACCTTGCGATAAGATCTCTGCCAGTCAATCTCCCATTTAACCCTGTTCGTCCATCTATTCACTTAACCTATGCAATAAGATCTTCTTCGCTCATCTTCCGTTAGTCCTATTTGTTCATCTATTCACTAAATCGCCCACGATAAGATCTCTACTGCTCATCTTTCGTTAACCCTGATCATTCATATATTCACTAAATCGCTCATGATAAGATCTCTGCCATTCATCTTCTGATTACTCTTGTTCATCCATCTCTTGACTTAGCCTCCCAGTATAATATCTCTGCCATTCATCTTCTGCCAGTCTTATTCATCTATCTATTCACATAATCTTCTGCGATAAGATCTCTTCCGCTCCTCTCCCATTAATATTGTTCCTGATTGATCCAACGGTTCCTACACACCTCTACTTCGTTACGTATTGATTTCTATCTTCGCTTGCTCTTCCGCTTGACTCCTTGCATGCTTGATTTTACAAAAAAAAAAAAAACCAAAAATGTGAATACAACTTTAGTTTAGTTTCTTTGCTTATTCATTAGTTTAGATTGATGCTCTTTACTTCTATAACTTAGATAGCAGCATTAGGTTAGTGTTGATTTAGCAATTCTACTTAGCATAGTTGTTTAAGTGGTTAATTAGGATATGGTGTGATATTAGCATTACATGTTGTTTTCATCATTAATGCAGTAGAGTAGCTTTTTTCGAATATATTTGCTCTTCTTCCATCAAAGAATCAAGCTTCTTCTGACTCTATAGAAGTTTGGCTTGGAATCCATGGGGTCTCTTGCCAGATGAACAAGTGACAACAGGCAGGGCCTTCACTTCTACTTGTGCATATAACACTTTCACCTCCAAGTTTGTACAAACCCCGGGTTGATAAGTAAAGCTAGTAGCCCAGGAGTTACAGCATCCTTTCTGCAATACTGGTGCTCATCACTTCTTGGCGCCATTTTTGGGGAGGTGTCAAAGTAGAATGTGTTTACTGCTTTCTTTTCTTCTATTTCTAGTCTGCTTTCTTTTCTTCTATTTCTAGTCTTCAACTTTCTTCCATTAGTTTATTTTTGCAAAAGTAATCTTGTAGGCTCCTTTCTTTCATTTTTCATTATCTACTTTCCTTTCCATTCTTTTCTTTCTGTCAGTAGTTTTCATTCAATCAACAATTTCATTCTACTCCCTTTTCCATTCTACAAGTAGAATTTCAATTCAACAAGTAACTTTTCTTTCTGTCATGTAGTTCTCATTCAATCAACAATTTCATTTCTGCAAAGTACTTTCTTGCTAAAAAAACCTTCCAAACACCAACCTAAAAGCATTTCCTTTCATGCCTCTTAAGAGTAGGGACGATTTAGGAAAATTCTTTCCAAATACCGTCACTGCATCCAACAGCCAACCTTCTCTCTTCATCGGTGGCTGTGAACTGGAGGAACCCTTAGGTGAGCAACCTAACATATTTGAAGAACATATAGGGGAAGAAGAAGAAGAGGAACCCATTCCTGCTGAACCAATGGCTGAAAACTGAAATGATAGAGGGAATAGAAAGAGATTTGAGGTTGCCTTCCCCATCAGGGAAACTAATGGGGACACTAAGCTGAAGAATATAAGCCCCTCTGCCCTACCTCATTTCCATGGCCTGACCATAGAGGACCTTGACACTTTCCTATTTGAGTTTGTTGTTATATGCCAAACCTATGACTATACAAATGATGAGAAAATGTTAAAATTGTTTCCATCTACCCTCAAGGATGTAGCATTGTGTTGGTTCATGGGTTTACCTAGAGATAGCATCACAACTTGGGGTCAAATGTAGCAGCCTTTTAACAACAAATATAGGGACTACTATAGGTCAAAGGATACTAAAGAAGAGATTTTCAGGATGACCATGGGCCAGGATGAATACTTAGAAAACTATGAAGAAAGATTCCAACTCAGTTACAAAAGGGCCAGGGGCACGCTTGACCCTGAGTCACTAAAGCTCGTCCTGCTCAGAGGAGTAAAGGAAGATATTCTAAATACCTTACATCTATTAACAGGAGGAAATATCTACCAATTACCCTATAAGGATATCAATACTATCTTTAGAAACCATTCTAGGGCAGCTAGGGAAAAGGGTAGGAGTAGTCAACCCATGGCTAGTACATCTTCTTCCAACTCATCCATCAAGGGTGAAACTAGAAATATGCTAGAAGATTTCAAAAGTGAGATGCTACAAACCATTGCCTTGTAATTAGACACCATGAATATCAAAAGGAAGCAAGAGGAAGTAGAGATAGCCTTAGCCATCTTTTGTCCTAGATGCACCAGGATGCACCCCAGGAATGAATGTCCATTGAATTGCATTGAGATTTGCTCAGTCTATGAAGAACACCACTCCACAGACAAGTTCCCTTCTTTACCTGAACTCAAAGCTGTATATCAAGGAGCTGAATGGGTCACTGAGTAGCTTTGCTACATCAACAAAAGGAGACCTCCTGGGCCTAGACCATACCAGCAGGGTATGCAAGGGTCATCCCATGCATATTACAACCCCAACCAAACCACAGCTATACCTTCTTGGGGACCCCCTGCTCATCCTTCCTGGTCTACACCCCCTCCATGGTCCTATGTATCTCAGTATGATTCCTAGCTAGCGAACCAGTCATTTCAACCTTATGTTCAACCACAACCTCAGTGGAATACCGCACACTAGGGGTGGAGGCCCCAATACAAAAATTCTCTAGCTCTATTGCCTCCACCACCTACCAAACCACAACTCCTACACTCTTCTCCACCCAAGCAACCCTAGATGCCTTCCCAACCAAATTTGAACTTGAACAATAGGCAGACTCAACAAGCATACAGTGGAGAGACATCATACCCAACTTATGTTGTAGAAATCTAGGAGATCAACCTAAGGTCTGGGAGAATTCTCCCAGATAACCAACCTCCCTCTCTACCTAGGGAGGTTGAGGAAGAAAGAAAGGAAAGCAACCTTGAAGTAAATCCACCCTTTCCTAAGAGATTAGCCCAACCACTCTAGCCTACCCTAGAAGAACTTGAACTTCTAGGAGAATTGAAAAATATATTTGTAAAGATCCCCCTTCTCCAGGTAATAAAAGACGTTCCCATTTACAATGAATTGATTAAGGAGAAGTGCTTTAAGCATCCAGGAAGAAGAAAAAGGGATGCCCCTACCATTAATGTCATTGGGTAGCTATCTGACTTAATGTCGGGGCAGGTAATATGTCCAGAATATTTAGACCCTGGAAGCCCTATAGTAGATGTGCACATCAATGGCGCCATTGTCCGACACACTCTGATTGATCTTGAGGCTGTCATAATGTGATGACCAAGGACACCATGCTCAAGCTCAACCTCTAGGGGTCATTGAGGAAGACCACAACGGTTATGCAACTTGTAGATCATTCCACAGTCACCCTTGAGGGAATTGTGGAGGATGTGATCGTCTCCACTGACTCATGGGAGTACCCTACAAATTTCCTAGTTCTCCAGCCTGAGGCTAAGCTTACTAGTTACCCTCTCATCCTTGGGAGGCCATGGTTGGCCACAACTGATGCTTACATTAGCTGTAGAGCTGGGAAAATGACCATCAAGAATGGGCATATGTCCAAGCAGTTAGTCCTATACCCTCCTGCTCAACCTTCTCTAGAGCATGATTTACCTTTATGGTTGGAGGAGGAGGAAGAAGATGAGGCTTATTCAGCCCAACTTTATGTTTTGGAAGCAACCATAGGAGGAGGATGACTTAATTGAACACCTGCTCCAAATTCCAACTCCTAGTTTGTTACCATTAGAAGAAGAAGTAAGGGAAACCCAGAACAATCATCCAATTAACTTATTCTTGGCAAATTCCAACCCACTTCGTGTCAAAACCATAGAATTTGGCCTAGAGAAAACTTTGAAAATTAATCCATCTCTTTCTGCTCTTGAAGAGGAAAAGCTATGCAACATGTTGAGAGAGAACCTAAAAGCCTTTGCTTGGAGTTATAAGGAAATGAAGGGAGTACACACCTCAGTGTGTACTCACCACATATACATTAAAGAAGGTTGCAAGCCAGTCAGGCAACCACAAAGGAGGATGAATCCAGCTCTTAAATATATAGTCAAAGAGGAACTGCAAAAACTACTAGATGCAGGTTTCATTTAACCTATCTTTGATAGTGAGTGGGTCTCTCCTTTAGTGTTAGTTCCGAAGAAAAATGGTAAGTGGAGGATTTGTGTAGATTACAGGAAGTTGAACAAAGCCACCAAGAAGGATCATTTTCCCCTACCCTTCATTGACGAAGTGCTAGATGGCTTGGCAAGGAAGAAGTTTTTCTCTTTCCTAGATGGATTCAGTGGGTACAACCAAATCCAAATCTACCCAAAAGACCAGGATAATACCACATTCACCTATCCTTGGGGTATTTTTTCCTATAGGGTCCTTCCTTTTGGCCTATGCAATGATCTTGCCACTTTCCAGATAGCAGTCTTGAGTATTTTTTTCGAATTAGTACATGATGCAGTGGAAATCTATATGGATGACTTTACCCCTTATGGCTGTGATTTTCAAGAATCCCTAAATACCCTAGGCAAAGTATTGCACAAATGCATTGAAATGAACCTATCTCTCACTCCAGAAAAATGTGAATTCTTAATGACTGAAGGGATTGTGCTAGGTCATTCAATATCTCATCAAAGACTACATGTGGACCCAAACAAAATAGCAATCATCCAAAGGGTCCAACCTCCTCAAAAGCAGAGGGATGCCAGGAGTTTCTTGGGGTTAGCTGGATACTACCGAAGGTTCATAAAGGAATTCAGCAAGTTGCCCTCTCCTTTATTTGGGTTGTTCACCAAAGATTCAAAGTTTATATGGTCAAAAAGTTGTCAAGAAGCCTTAGATATTTTAAAGGATAAGTTGACCACTGCGCTAATTCTTTGAGGCCTAAACTAGGCCCTCCCTTTTCATATTCATGCTGATGCCTCACACAAAGCGATAGGAGCATCCTTAGGTCACGTAGAGGAGAAATTTCCCTTTGCCATCTATTTTATCAGTAAGAACCTATCAAAGGTGAGCTAAATTATACTGTGAATGAAAAGGAACTCCTGGCTGTTGTGCATTCATTAAACAAATTTAGGCATTAAATTAGAGGCTATCAAACATTTGTGCATACTGACCATGCTGCAATCAAATATTTAATGAACAAACCAAATGTGAATGCTAGAATTATAAGATGGTTGATTTTATTATAGCAATTTGATCTAACTATTGTTGATAAGCCTCGTAAGGAAAATGTTGTTGTAGACTTTCTATCTAGGATGAATCTGCCTACAGGTGAAGAATGAATGGTGGATGTGCAGTTACTAGATGTGCATTTGTTTGCTATTTCAGTTCTCTCCCCATGGTTTGCTGATATAGCAAACTATTTGGTATTAGCACAATTCCCACCAAACTTTCCCTCCAAAGAAAAGAGCAAGATAGTCAGGAAAAGCAACCCCCTTCACTTGGATTGGGGGAAATGTTTTCAAACGTGGCCCAGATAAAATCTTGAGAAGGTGTGTAAGGGAAGAGGAATTTTTTGACATCCTTCTGATTTGTCATGATGTGCCTTGTGGAGGTCACTTTGCAACAAAGAGGACAGCATTCAAAGTGTTACAAGTGGGCTATTATTGGCCCACTCTTCTTCAAGATGTGAAGAAGTACATTAGTCAGTGTGATTAGTGCCAGAGGATGGGAAAGCCTACTCCAAGAGATGAAATGCCCCTACAACCTCAGGTGACTTTCGAGCCATTTGACAAGTGGGGCATGGACTTCATCAGGCCTATCAACCCTCCTTCAAAGCAAAAATAGTACTTTATTGTGTGCACTAGTTATTTGACTAAGTGGGTTGAAACCAAGGTGATTAAGGAAAAAATAGAAGAGAAGGCGATTGAGTTCCTAAGGGAGAATGTATTCTATAAATTTGGGTACACTAGAGAGCTAGTCACAAACCAAGCTAGCCAGTTTACCTCCAACATGATTGAAGAACTGCCTAGCCATCACAAAATCAAGCATAGGACCTCCGCTCCCTATCATCGACAAGCTAATGGGCAAGTGGAGGTGACCAATAGTGCATTGGAGAGAATCTTAACCAATGTGGTAAGCAACAACAAGAAGGATTTGGCACAGAGACTAGTTGAGGCTACCTAGGCCTATAATACAACATGGAAGACCACCACTAGATTTACAACCTATGAGCTAGTCTATGGGAAAAAGGCTTTGTTGTCCATTGAATTTGAATATAACACATTGAGGATGACAACCTAACTAGATTTGGATCTCAGTCATGCACAGAAAGAAATATTGTTCCATTTGAATGGCTTGGATGAATTCAGAATGCAGGCCCTCCTACATGTAGAGATAGTTCAGCTTTAGAGGAAGATCTGGCATGATAGACATATTAAGGAGAATCGATTTCAAGAGGGCGATTGGGCATTGTTATATGATTCTAGGTATAAGGACTTCAAGGGCAAGCTAAGGACAATATGGCTCGGACCTTATGTGGTGGAAAGATGCCATGATAATGGTTTATCGCAAATCAGAACTATAGATGAAGAAGCCATTCCATTGCTTTTTAATGGACACCGATTGAAAATGTACAAGAGGCCTTTATCAAAACAAGAGTTCCTTGACAATATCAATAAGACAGTGATGATGGTGGAGCAAGTTCCAGCTCCTCCCTCATCAAGTCACTGAGAAAAGAAAAAAGGGAAAAAAAAGAATAAGGATTGAGGTGAAAACCTACATGAGGCGCCTGAGTCCCATCTTTGGGTTGAAAACCTCATGAGGCAACTCAATGATGAAAAAAAATGAAAAAAAGAATAAGAAGATCCCTGGGTGAAAACCTTCCTTGAGGTGCCTAGGGAAAACATCTAGGGCGAAAACCTCTCTGAGGTAGCCTAGGTGTTTTTCAAAGAAAAAAAAGAGAAAAAAAAAGGAAAAGAGATAAAAAGATGTAATTGTTATTTGTAGGTAGGCGAGAAAGACAATAAAGGAGCAAAGAGAAGATCCGAAGGGAACCCTGCCTCACATATATTCATCTCCTCCACTCCTTACTATGCATCCCTCCATCAATTCCATTGTTTTTTCACTTCATTGCTTCAATTCAGGCAAACACTGTGTTTTCTACAGGATCCCCTGTATTCCTACAGGATACCCTGAAATCCTATAGGAAGCAATCCGAGGGTGAATGGTAGGTTGGTCAGATCCTGTAGTAGCCTATCCCATACAGTATCAATCATCAGCTATAGGTCTTCACTAAGATGATCCAGACAGCAGACAACAGATAACAACCATTAGAGGATGTTAAAATTGGCAACCAGGGAAAACCTTCATGTTGGTCACCTTATTCATGGCTGATAATATTTTTATTAGATTCCTCTCACCGAGAGGTGTAGGATTGATATAAAGATCATCTAATTCCGATAAGTATTCATGGAGATATGAATTTATTTTGATTATGGAATTACTATCAAGCCGACCTACAACTCATGTAGGCTCAGAAGCCCAACAGTCGCATCTGTTCAAACACCAGCATTGTGTATAAATATAAGAGGAATTTTCCTCATTTTCACTCACTCTTCTCATCACATATCTCTCTCTCTCTACTGGGCAGAAATGAGTCTCTTCTCTACTGCGCAGAAATGGGTCTCTCTCTCACACATGTGAAGCCGGAAGCTGTTGAACCTGAAGCTGCAACTGCAGATCCAAAGATTGACCTGCGTGATCTAGAAGATCTCCTCTTTGGAACTGTGTTGTAGTTTCATCTAAACCTCCTCTGAAAGCCGCAACTTTTGGTGGTGGAATGAAGTCTATCCGACGAACGGTTTGCAAGATATCGACTGCCCTAGTTTGAAGCCGGAAACTGCTGAAACTGAAGCTGCAACTGCAGAAGTAAAGATTGACCTGCATGGCCTAGAATATCTCCTCATTTGAACTTCACTGTAGGTTCACCTGAACCTCCTATGAAAGCCGCAACTTTTTGTGGTGGAGTGAAGTCAATCCGACGAACGATTTGCAAGATATCGACTGCCCTAGTTTGAAGCCGGAAACTGCTGAAACTGAAGCTGCAACTGCAGAAGTAAAGATTGACCTGCGTGGTGTAGAAGATCTCCTCATTTGAACTATGTTGTAGGTTCATCTGAACATCCTCTGAAAGCCACAACTTTTAGTGGTGGAATGAAGTCAATCCTATGAATGGTTTGCAAGATATCGATTGCCCTAGTTTGAAGCCGAAAACTGCTGAAACTGAAGCTGCAACTGTAGAAGTAAAGATTGACCTGTGTGGCCTAGAATATCTCCTCATCTGAACTTCATCGTAGGTTCATCTCAAACTCCTTTGGAAGCCACAACTTTTGGTGGTGGAATGAAGTCAATCCGACAGTTGGTTTGTGAGATATCATCTGCCCTAGTTTGATAATGAAGCCGCTAATGCTGATGCTGTTGATCTAGGGTTTTCTACTGCTGATATGTAATCGGATTTATTGTAACTATTTCTCTCTGCTGAATTATTGAAGATAAAAGAAGATTTGATCAAAGGGTTCCCCCACACATTGTGGGGTTTGTCCCTGGCTAGCCGCCACATCTTGTGTCTCTTGTCTTGGCTTGTTTTCTGTCGATCGTTTAATGTTCTATCTGCACTTTACTTTTTGTACATGTGATTGCTAATCTGTGGAATATAATAAGAAAAAGAAGTAAACTGTTATAAGCATAGAACATACCATAACTTAACATGGTATCAGAGCTGAGGTGAAGACAAAGCCCGAGCAAGAGCAAGAGAAATCACCTAAGAGAAGATTGGCAAGGCTATCCTAAAAGAACTATGGGGTCCTCAACACTCTTTCCTACGGAAGACAAGCTCCATGAGAAAGCTGACTATCATAGATGGAAGATGTCTATCGATCTAACGCTGGAGGATCAAGGAGTGTTGGGTCATGTGAGAGGCAATATTATTGAGCCTCCATGAAATGCATCCACTGCTGCATGGAACAAATGGAAAACTGAAGAAGTCAAAATAGAAGATCATATGGGACTCTATCGATAAGCGCTTGGTGGCCTACATCTCTGATCTAGACACCTCCAAGGAAATCTACGATAGACTGGTGAGCTTATTTAAATTTAATGATGCAAATCAAGTTTTGTTTCTTAGAAATAAGCTGAGGGCAATCAAGAAGGGTAAAGATGAAAGTATGCAAGCATACTTCTTAAGAATCACCGAGATCAAGAACGATCTCCTATCTATTGGGGAGACTATTACTGATAGAAAAATGGCACTCACACTCTTGGAGGATTACCATCTGAATGGTACGTGTTTAGAACTACTCTTCTGAACTATAATGTAATTCCTGGTTTTGAAGAATTAATGGCTAGATGCATTCAAGAATAAACAAGGGTAGAAGAGCAGGAAATTCCCTTGTCTAAAGGTCCTCCTCCTACCTTTTCTTCTCATGCTAAGAAAAGAAATAATTCCGGGTCTAAATCTAAAAGAAAGGTTGGATCTAAGTGTGGAAGAAAAGGACGATGTTTCATTTGCAATAAAGCAGGTCACTATGTAAGGAAATGCCCTGATAGAAAGGACTCCCACCGTGGCGATGATCAAAATCCCTCTCATGGTAATCGAAGGGATGGAAAATTCAATATCAAAGCTAAGAGGAGAGCTGGGAATCGAGGAAGAGGACAACCATTCCAGAAGACTAGAAAGTCGAGGATGTATTAAATGCACCTGACCTCAAAAAAACCTAGTGTCCATCTCAGCAATGGAAGACAAAGGCTACAAGGTAACCTTCAGTGATGGCAAGGTATGTATATGGAAAAATTATGTTAAAGATGACTTTACTCTTGGGTTTAGTGTTGATTCATTATTTTAGGTTGATGGAAGTCTGCTAGGTGTCATGTCTTGTGACACAACTCTTTAGTCCAAACTTTCGCATCAGAGGTTTTCGCACCTTCATTACAAAGCTCTACCCGATGTAAGACATATGGTAACACGGATGCCCGAATTCCAAGTAGAGAAAGAAGGTGTATGTCTGGGATGTGCCGAAGGAAAGCTCGAAAGGGGACCATTCCCCTCAAGCCAAAGCAAGAGCTTTGATATATTATAGTTGGTTCACGTAAGCATATCTGAGGCTGGCATTAAGAGGGAGACTACTACACCACATACTCCTGAGCAGAATGGTGTGGTGAAAAGGAAGAACCGTACGATTGTGGAAACTATCTCTATGGGTAGATGATGTAACAATGTCTGATGTGGAGGAACCCATGGATCTTATTTCTCCACCTGAGCCTTCCACTTCTAGGAAGAGGCCTTCATGGCTTAGGGGGCTACTTGATGATGCTGAAGGACATGCTGCACTCTGACGAACCTTTCATGAAAGTAAGAAACCTAACAGGTATCAGGGATACCTAACCATCATGAGCACGATCATACAAAATGAGCCTTCATCATTCTCAGGTGTCGTCAAGCATTAAGTATGGAAGGATGCTATGACCATAGAGTATGACTCTATTATGGAGAATGATGTCTGGAGAGTAGTTCCCAAACCTCGGACAAGACAGTTGTTACTTCCAAATGGCCTTACAAGATAAAGCATGCAGTAGATGGAAGTACGGAAAAGTATAAGGATCATTTTGTTGCTCGTGGTTTCTCCCAGAAGGAAGGTATAGACTATGATGTGATATTTGTATCTGTTGCCAGATATACAACCATCTACTCAATCATAGTCCTTACCACTTCACAAGGATGGAACCTACATCAGATGGATGTCAAGGTCGTGTTCTTGCACGGTTCGATCAAAGAAGAGGTCTATGTGGAGCAACCCGAAGGATTTGAGATTTATGATCGAAAATCTCATGTATGCAGGTTGAAGAAGGCTCACTATGGGCTGAAGCAAGCACCCCGAGCATGGTATGAGAGGATTGACAACTACTTGATGAAGTTGGGATTCACTAGGAGTGAAGTCGATCCTAACCTTTACTTTAAGGTTGAAGATGATAAACGTCTCATACTAGTGTTATATGTGGATAACCTCTTTCTAACAGGTGCAGACCCTCTCTTTCAAAATTGTAAGAGGGAGTTGGCTTCTGAATTTGAAATGAAGGACCTAGGACTGATGCACTATTTCCTAGGACTTGAAGTGTGGCAGAAGCCAGGGGAAATTTTCCTGTCTCAAGGAAAATATGTGGTGAAGATTCTGAAAATATTTGATATGGTGGACTGCAAGCCTGTGACTACCTCGAGGATCTTAACTTTTAGAAGTTATATGGTAGTGATGTCGGACCAGATTTGGGAAATGCCTCTGAGTTTCATAAACTCATTCGCATTGATGTTCTTAGTGAACCTCCATCCGAACATATGTTTTGCACTTAACATTGTGAGCTCATATTTGGTTGAGCCTCACTGGGTTGATGCCGAGAATGTTCTGAGATATCTTCGTGGTACAATGGGTTAAGATACACTGTTGGAGATGTGAGACTACTTGGATATACTGATGCTGATTGGGCAGGCAGTGTGGTGGACTGCAAGAGCACTTTCGAGTGTTGTTTCACCTTGGGATCTACTTCGATATCCTAGATGAGCAAGAAGCAGAAGTTGGTGGCTTTGAGCATTGCTGAAGTAGAAGATATTGTTGCTAGAATGACCTCCTGTGAGGTAGTCTGGTTTCAAAAGCTCTTCAATGAGCTGTTTGGATTTACATTGGATACCACTGTGATTCTCTGTAACAACCAGAGGTGGGATTCGATTAATGAGGAATCTCGTATACGTCAATTGCTCCAGCAGATAGACATCATGTGGGATATGGTAAGTCGATGAGCAAGGAGGCTCCATCGCATTAAGATGATGTATAAGTCGATACACCTTGTCAAAGCCCTAAGGAAAGATCTAATCTTTGATTTTCCCAAATGACTTGGAGTCATCAGGAAACCCTTGTACAAGGGTCTTGCATGTTGTATACATTGAGCTCTGGGAGCTCTGAGGGCTTGCGGTTCTTACTGGAACAACATACGACCACAGGGTGACTCACCCTCCCCTGGTGGTGTGCACTGGAAAAAGATGATTCACTCTCTTGTGGGACAAGATGATTCACTCTCTTATGGAATAGGATGATTCACTCTCCTATGTAGCAGGATGATTAGTTCTCCTGTGAGGCTTGGATTGATGTGTTCTCCATGGTGATTGTAGAGGGATTGATGTGTTCTCCTGTGAGGCCTGGATTGATGTGTTCTCCATGGTGATTGTAGAAGGTTTGATGTGTTCTCCTGTGAGGCCTAGATTGATGTGTTCTCCATGGCGGCCTTGATTGATGTGTTCTCCATGGCAATTTTAGCAGGATTGATGTGTTCTCCTGTGAGGACAGGATTGATTAGTTCTCCTGTCGAGGCATCCTACCCATGCAGTCGGGGACTCATGGGAAGTACCTCTCATATGAACAATGAGCAGGGAAATGAAGTTAGGGACCATAGTAGTACCGGTGGACGCATCATTGTATCTACTGTACTCCCTACGCTAGGATGACCTCCATTAATCTAGGATCAATGATATTGGTCTGGGACTAGTGGTAGGATTTGTACCATACTATGACGCTAACTTCGGCTCGGTTGAGACTGGTCTGGGACTAATGGTACATACTCCGAGACTGACTTTGTGCCAGTGCAGTACTGGTTTGGGACCAGTGGGAGTGGTACATACTATGACATTGACTTTGGGTTGGTTGAGACTTGTCTGGGACTAGTGGTACATACTCCAAGACTAACTTCGTGTCAGTGTAGTACTGGTCTGGGACCAGTGAGAGTGGTACATACTATGACGCTGACTTCGGGCCAGTTGAGACTAGTCTGGGACCAGTGGTACACTCTCTGAGACTGCGATACTAGTCTGGGACTAGTGGTAGGAGTGGTACTTACTATGAAGCTAACTTTGGGTCAGCTGAGACTGGTCTCAGACCAGTGGTACGCACTCTGAGACTGACTTTGAGTCAATGGAGGATGATACTGTTCTAGGACCAGTGGAGTTGTACTCACTATGACGCTGACTTCGGGTTGGTTGAGACTGGTCTGGGACCAGTGGTACATACTCTAAGACTAACTTTGATTAAGTATGATACATCCTCGATCATTTCTTCTTCTTCATAATTCGGACAAAAGCAGAGCAGAACAGAGCAAAACAATACCTATCAGTACAGGGTAGAACAAGACAAATCAGAACAAGCAGAATAGAGTAGAGTAGGGCAAGGGTCAGGCTGTACAGGGCAGTGCATTTGATGGATGAATAGTAACGACTGATGGACAGATTACAGATGAAGTTCTCCCTGGTTGAGAGGGAGTGTTAAAATTGGAAACCAGGGAAAAAATTCATGTGGGTCATCTTATTCATGGCTGATAATATTTTTATTAGATTCCTCTCATCGAGAGGTGTAGTATTGGCATAAATGTTATCCAATTCAGATAAGTATTCATGGAGATATGAATTTATTTTGATTATGGAATTATTATCAAGCCAACCTACAACTCATGTAGGCTCAGAAGCCCAACAGTTGCATCTATTCAAACACTAACGTTGTGTATAAATATAAGAGGAATTTTCCTCCTTTGCACTCACTTTTCTCATCACATATCTCTCTCTCTCTACTACGCGGAAATGAGTCTCTTCTCTACTGCGCAGAAATGGGTCTCCCTCTCACACATGTGAAGCCGAAAGCTGTTGAACCTAAAGCTGCAATTGCAGATCCAAAGATTGACCTGCGTGGTCTAGAAGATCTCCTCTTTGAAATTTCATTTTAGGTTCATCTGAACCTCCTCTAAAAGCCGCAACGTTTGGTGGTGGAATGAAGTCAATCCGACGAACAGTTTGCAAGATATCGACTACCCTAGTTTGAAGCCGGAAACTACTGAAACTGAAGCTGCAACTGTGGAAGTAAAGATTAACCTGTGTGGCCTAGAAGATATCCTCATCTAAACTTCGTTGTAATTTCAGCTGAACCTCCTCTAAAAGCTGCAACTTTTGGTGGTGGAGTGAAGTCAATCCGACGAATGGTTTGCAAGATATCGATTGCCCTAGTTTGAAGCCGAAAACTATTGAAACTGAAGCTGCAACTGCAGAAGTAAAGATTGACCTACGTGGCCTAGAATATCTCCTCATTTGAATTGCGCTGTAGGTTCATCTGAACCTCCTCTAAAAGCTGCAACTTTTGGTGGGTGGAATGAAGTCAATCCGATGAACAGTTTGCAAGATATCGACTGCCCTATTTTGAAGCCGGAAACTATTGAAACTGAAGCTGTAACTGCAGAAGTAAAGATTGAACTACGTGGCCTAGAATATCTCCTCATCCAAACTACACTATAGGTTCATCTGAACCTTCTCTGGAAGCCGCAACTTTTGGTGGTGGAATGAAGTCAATCCGACAGTCGGTTTGTGAGATATCATCTACCCTAGTTTGATAATGAAGCCGCTAATGCTGATGCTGCTAATCTAGGGTTTGCTACTGCTGATATTAATCAGATTTATTGTACTATTTCTCTCTACGAAATTATTGAAGATAAAAGAAGATTTGATCAAAGGGTTTCCCCACACATTGTGGGGTTTGTCCCTGGCTAGCTACCACATCTTGTGTCTCTTGTCTTGGCTTGTTTTCTATCGATCGTTTAATGTTCTATCTGCACTTTACTTTATGTACATGTGATTGCTAATCTATGGAATATAATAAGAAAAATAAGTAAATTGTTATAAGCATAGAACATACCATAACTTAACAGAGGAGGAAGAAGAATGACCATGCAGCAAATGAACAACGCAGCACATCTGATCTTTGACAACTGCAACATGGCATCGAGACCATAGGTAAGTATCCCGCTTACTCACTCATATGCATAATTTGATCAAAAGTTGTAAAGGTTACAAGGTAGTTGGTTTATAAGTGAAAAGTTGCCCAGTTAACTTGGCCACCTTCGTTCAGTCATCGCATACAAAACCGGGTGTCCTCTTGCACGTGGCTACAATCAACTCAAAGACAGAGGGGGAGTAGGACAAGAAGTGGTTAACTACAGATCTACAAGGTGGGAGCTGGTTACGAGGAGTAGGAAACAAAACATCATTTGCATGAATTCATTCATTCCACCTCCTTGAGACTCCCTCACTCAAGTCTCTCTTATAACTCTAGCCACCCACCAGAAGCAAAGATCGATTTTTCTACAAGAGAATTTCTACAAGAGCATGCACAGGAATTCCTACAAGAACAGTCTAAAGGAGAAGTATACAGGATACACAGAGGTAGTCTATAGGATAGGAAGAGAAGGGTTTAAGAGGGAATATCACGAGAGTGTCCACTGTCACCATTCTAAAGAGGTAGGATCTAAAAAATTCATCCCCATTTACAAGCAAATGAACTAGAAATCCTCTAAAAGTTAGTGGATATAACAACTGTGGGAGGTGAAGTACAAACACAGGAAACTCTATTTTCTCCTGAATTTAAACTTCTTGTGTCAAACCTTTCATTTCCTCCTCAAGCCTCACAAGCAAGATGACAAGAGGGTTTAATAGGAGAGAACCCACAAACACCGTGAGGATACAACCACACCCCTAAGTGCTTGAAATCTTTATAAGACACCAATGGATGGGTTTTTTCGAAAAATTCACAAGGTATGATGATGAGGTGGCTCAAGAATTTTCTCATTCCCTCACTCCACATAGAAGAATGGATGCCACTATATAGTTAGAGGGCTCACTATAGATCTCACCTCAGAGCTCATCAGTAGGGTCACCACACTTCCCCTAGGAATTCCATGGAGAAAAGAAGACAGAGCAAATAGTCAGGTGGAAAAAAGGAAATTATTCTAGAAGGTGAAGAACCCACAGAAGATAAAAATGGAGTAAGGAGGGACAGTATGCCATACCCATGGAGTGAGGTAGTTTACCAACTCATCAAATATATCTCATATGAGGGTAGATACAATGTTGTTTATGGCTACCATTTTAGGATGCTTGAAGAATTAATATTTGGGGTAGAAATACTAGTTCACCATAGACTCAACATACCCTATTTCTTGATGCAATCACTCATAGAATCCAACAACAAAGTAAAGGAAGGAAGTTCCAACAATTGGCTCACCATGGGTTGATTAGGATCCTCATTGAGGATTCCCTCCAAAACCTTAGGATCCCTATAACATGGTTAGTCTTTAGAGACTTACTAGCAAAGGATGACATAAAAACCCTCACCTATGATAGTCCTTCTATCAGTGGGGAGGAGGCAAAACAAGAAGCAAAAGATGCAAAGCTAAACGAGGATGAGATGAATGAAGAAGAAACTAATACAGAGGAACATGGTGAATTAGAAGAAGAAGGAGGAGAAGAGAAGGAGGATGATGTTGAAATAGAGGAAGAAACGAAGGAAGAAACTGATGGAGATGAGAAAGAACAACAAGAGGAAGAAAATAAGAAAAATAGAGAGGAAGAAGGCACTGAAAAAAAGGGGAAAAACACAAGGAAGAGTCACCTAGGATATCTACAGAGGCCCCTGCAAGGGAGGTAGTAGCTTCCCTCACTGCTCTCGGCACCCCAGTTAAGAAAAAAGGGAAAAGAAGGAGGCAAACCCCTTTATATTTCAGAACAAGAAAGAGCATAAGAATCAAGCAAGAGAAGCTCAAGGAAATGGGCAAAGAGCTAAGCGGCTTAAGAGACTGAGAAGCAATAATGAGGGATCAACTCAAGAATGAAAATGCATGGCTGAGAGGATAGCTTCAGAAAAGAGAGAATGAACTAGCATGTATGGCTAGCCTCTCCTTGGAGGCCATCCAGTGTAGGATGCCAACTAAATCCTATGCTCTTTACCTCAGAGAGCTGTAATTTCAGATTAAAACACTAGCACAAAGAGGCACCATGCCATTTTAGGACTACAGGTAGTTTATTGATCTTTGTGATCAAAGTACACTAGAGGATAGGACCAAAATGGATGAGTTTTTCTTTCACAACATGGCCCTCACAGACATGAATGTTTGGGATCTTAATGCTGAGCTAGGAGATCTACAATTAATGGCTTTGGCATCATGGATGAACGATGAGGAGTCAAGGGTTGCAAAGATGAAAATAATATTGGCCAAAGAGCAAAATTAACCTCTTTTAATCAAAGCTGAACAATCAAATCCCATGGCCCTAATCAACAACCATAATCTAATTTTAAATGAACCTCAGCTGGGAACTACATATCTTGTTGCCCAAGAGCAAGAAATTTCACATTTTGAGGATATGTTTATGCTGCTAGGAAAGGATAGTATACATGCCTACTCAAGGAGATGGAACACACTGCTACACAACTTGAAGATTAGAGAATATTACTCCCTTCAAAGGTTGAGAGAGGCACTCAACATGACACATGTGTATAAGAAATCAATGCAAAGGTTGAAGGTCAATTGGATCGACCTAAAACTCAGTCCACCACTACTACTAGGGATGATTGAAGGGAGAAAAGAAGAGGAAAAGAGGAAGTGGGAAGAAGTAGAAAGGAAAGTAGGATTTTATGCATAAGAAGAAGAGACCACAACAGAGGCATGGGATGTCAGAGAGGCTACCAGAGCCATGAAGGACATGGACATTGACTAAGTTGCTGAGAGGATGAGAAACACTTTCAGTAGGGGGATGATGATAAGCCTCATCATTGGTTAATTATATGGGCCTTAATTCACCTCCCAGATTAGTTAAACCAACTATTCTCACAAATTATTGCATACTTTTGATTATATTTTGCTTATGAGTTGAGTTAGAGTTGGATATTTTTCTTTGTGGTCTAATGTGCATGTAATGAAGGATTAGAGGATAAAAGCAAGGATTTTTAGCAAAACTCGAATGGGACAAGGGAGAGGAATTATAGGAGGTAAATCCTCCTCATTTACTACCCCTCCATTCGAATATTCCTCGATCAGCTTGGAGTGCAACAACCAAATCATGAGGACTAGAAGGCAGTTGAGCAAGTGGAAGTCAAAGCACCAGTTTATCTCTAGTTTGGGAGTCAAGCCTCCCTAATTTTAAGGAAGTCATTGGAGACTTCAGATGCATAAGTAGAGAGGCCTAGGACCTTAGTAGGATTCAGACTTTTAATTGTAAAACTCTATTTTTATTTTCAAGCTACAAAACTTGTGATAGTTTTTAATGTAATTCATTTTTTTTTATAATAAGAATGAGTTTTGTTTTGAGCCAACACTGAGTTAACTCAGAGGGCTAAAGCTCTTGGGTTAGGGCCCAACCCTAGTAACTAAGGCTCCTCTTTATTGTGCATGTATGTTAGCATAGATTCATGGTTTAATTATTCATTTTCTTAAGTAGCTTCATTTCCATTACAGCAGGGTAGTGCATAGATTCATGGTTTAATCATTCATTTGCTTAAGTAGCTGCATTTTCATTACATCAGTGTAGAGTAGATTGGTTGTGTTTCAAATTTCTAGTTATCACATGAGCTTTGGAGTTTGTTGTCCTGTGTTGGGTATACGACCAAAGTCCCACATTGACTAGAAGTGGGGAGGATCATGGGTATATAAGGATGGAAAAATATCTCCATTGGTATGAGGCATTTTGGGGTAAAGCGCAAAAGCAAATCCATGAGGGCTTAGGCCCAAAGTGGACAATATCATACCATTGTGGAGATATGTGGTGTCCAGAGTCCTTACAAGTGGTATCAGAGCTAGGTTTGAAGTTAGCCAAGTGGATGAATCCTCAGAATGCCGAACGAAGGTGGTGGGCCCTGGTAATATCACGATGGTATCCATGGATGAGCTAGGTTAGACAGGCGATGTGCTCTGGATTCTTCATGGACGTGTCCTAGTCCCAACACGGTGAAGAGGAGTTGACCTGGGATAGAGCAAGCTCTCGAGGCAAGTGGTGCTCCATGTAAGGCGTGTGCTTCCAATGCATTGGAGCGGAGAATCCT
>APFE031500949.1:61103-71771 GCA_000404065.3 Pinus taeda
GAGTGGATGGATGGATAATCATTTGAGGGGAGGCTCGATGGTCCTTTGTTCGAGGGGAGGATTGTTGGGTATACGACCAAAGTCCCACATTGACTTGAAGTGGGGAGGATCATGGGTATATAAGGATGGACAAATATCTCCATTGGTATGAGGCATTTTGGGGTAAAGCACAAAGTAAAATCCATGAGGGCTTAGGCCCAAAGTGGACAATATCATACCATTGTGGAGATATGTGGTGTCCAGAGTCCTTACATCCTGATTCATTGCTTGGTTCATTTCATCATTATGATCATCAATCACTCTCTTTTTGTAATAGATTTCACTCATATTCTCATTTCCTTTAGCACGAAATACTTAAGCGAAAGCCAATAAATCACGTCTTAAGTGAATTATACTTGTAGATCTCCTTACTGTTCGATCCACAGGAAACTTGACAAATCACCATTCGATTCATTTCAATGCTTGACTTTATTCACTTAAGATCTCCACCATCGATTTGTCTAGCTTGTTCTAACAGCTATCGTGAATTCTTCCACCTACTTTATGCACTCCAAATATCCATCGTTGATCTGTCAGGCCCTTGATCCAATGGCTATCATGTCACCCGATCACCAACTAGCTTGGCTGATCTCCACCGTTGATCAACACCGCCCGATCCAATGGCTATCGCGCAATCTTGCACGGATACTTGCACAATCGATATCCACCTGAGAGCATGTGATAAAAGTGGTTTTCTCGTGCTATGTATCACCCAGTTAGGCTAATCACGTAAAATTTTTGAATTCCGCTTACAACCTTAAGGGCATGCGAGAAACTGCTTACCGCCTACGAAAACCCGCTCCATCATTGCGCACATTTTCTTTCCTTCTTTCACCGCATGACTTAATATTGTTCACCCATGAATTCACTTAAACTCCATGATAAGATCTCTGCCACTCAATCTCCCGTTTAACCCTATTCGTCCATCTATTCACTTAACCTACATGATAAGATCTTCACTGCTCATCTTCCATTAGTCCTATTCGTTCATATATTCACTAAATTGCCTGCAATAAGATCTCTGCCACTCATCTTTTGTTAACCTTGTTTGTTCATCTGTTCACTAAATCACCCGTGATAAGATCTCTTCCATTCATCTTTCGATTAGTCCTTTTTGTCCATCTCTTGACTTAGCCTCCCGTGATAAGATCTTCGCCATTCATCTTCCGTCAATCTTATTCGTCCATCTATTCACATAATCTTCTGCGATAAGATCTCAGCTACTCATCTCCCATTAATATTGTTCCTGATCAATCCAACGGTTCACTGATTCCGATCTTCACTTGACTACTTGCATGCTTGATTTTCCCAAAAAAAAAAAACCAAAAATGTGAAAACAACTTTAGTTTAGTTTCTTTGCTTATTCATTAGTTGAGTTTGATGGTCTTTATTTCTGTAACTTAGATAGTAGCATTAGGTTAGTGTTAATTTAGCAATTCTACTTGCATAACTATTTAAGTGGTTAATTAGGATATGGTGTGATATTAGCATTACATGTTGTTTTCTTCATTACTATAGTAGAGTAGCTCTCTTCGAATAGATTTGCTCTTCTTCCATCAAAGAATCAAGATTCTTCTAACTTTATAAAATTCTAGCTTGGAACCCCTGGGGTCTCTTTCTAGATGAACAAGTGGCAAGAGGCAGGACCTTCACTTCTACTTGTGCATATAACACTGTGACCTCCAAGTTTGTACAAACCCCGAGTTGATAAGTAAATCTGGTAGCCCAAGAGTTGCAGCATCCTTGCTGCAATACTGGTGCTTATCATTAAGGAAGATCTCATCAAATCAAGCAAAGCTCAAATTCCATTTAGCATTAAGGCTGAGATAACCAAGTTGAAAATATCAGTTCTTTTGACTGAGCTAGTGAAAAATGAATCATATAGATCATAAATCATTGAAACATTAAATATAGGTGAAGGAGAGGATGTTGTAAACTTGAATGATGATCAACCTGAGTTTTTTTTTGGTCTAAAAGTAAATGGCACCCATCAACAAGGGGGTATCCCTCCATTTTACATTAGCTTAAATGTTCATGATAAAATCTTACATAATGCTATGCTAGACTCAGGGCCATCCCATAACTTAATGCAAAAAACAATCATGGAGAGATTAAACTTAGATATCACCAGGCCATACAAGAACCTCTTTTCCTTTGATTCTAGCCAAGTCAAATGCCTTGGCTTGATTAAAGATTTGTGTGTGACTCTAGTCCAGTTCCTAGCAAAGATTATTGTCATGGACATAGTAGTTGTTGATATCCCACCCAAGTATGGAATGTTGTTATCTCACTCATGGGGAGAAAAATTATAGGGATCTCTATAGTTAGAAGTGTAATATGCCACCATATCTATGTTTGGTCAACAAAGGAAACTTTACAGAGAGACATTGATGAAATACATGGTGAGTAGTGCAGAAAAACTACAGAATTTCCCTATGTAATCCATGCATTCTAATATGGACTCTTTCATCTTGTATGATTCAGACAAGGAAAAAAAATAAATCACAGCTGTAGAAGAAAAATACAAAGCACTTGATAGTGAAAAAAAAATTCATGAGTCTCTATGGCATTTAGATTTTGATGGCTCTGTGAATAGGTTAGGAGCAAGTGCAGGAGTTTGGATTCACAACATGGAGAATAACCATTCTGAAGGTCATGCCTTTAGATTAAACTTTAAATTCACAAACAACATGGCAGAATATGAAGCTCTAATCTTAAGACGAAAAATGGTTATAAAACTTGGAGCCAAGAGAGTTTTTATCATGGGTGACTCAGAATTGATTATAAAACAAATCAAAGGTGAATACTTTGTGAATAATCCTAGACTTAGCCAATACAGAGAAACTGTCCTAGATTTGACTAAGGACCTTCTCAAAACTGAATTTGCTGCCATTCCTAGGAAACATAATATGCAAGCTCACAGTCTGGCAACTTTTTCTAGTACCTACAAATTGCCTTTTTAGCCCAATCACTCGTACATTGCAGAAGTGAGACATAGGCCTGTTATACTTGACAATTTGAAATATTGGTAGATTTTCTCACAAGATTCTCAAATTTATGATTTCATGAATGCTGAAGGAGAGTTTCAAAATTGTAATATAGATACATGTTGTACAATAGACAATAACATAGATAGTGAAATAGATATAAATTCTTTAGATCTAGGTAAACCCACTAATTTCACTAAAGTAGAAATAGATAACTTAGAAAAGGTAGAAATAGAAGAAATAATGAATGATGCTCCTAAAATTTTAAACCTTAAAGATAACTTTTTTTCCAAGGGATTAGTCCCATTAGAATATTTGTTTGATTATATTGAAAACCCCAACATTATTGGTTAAATAATTACAATTATTTGTAATTAAATCCCAGGCCCTGCCTAATCACTTTTCTGATTCTATCCGTGCAACTCAATTGTGTGATAGCCCTCTGATCTCCTACCACCAAGTCTGATGGTGTACAACCATATTGCACGGATTCATTATCCAACCGATAATAGCCTGAGAGCACGCGAAATTTGCGGTTTTGCCTGGGCACTGTTCTGCTATGTGGTGGCACCAAGCTAGATCACGTGCTCACGAAAAATACTGCCTACCCTCCAAAAGCGGTGGATGGGGCACAAAACTACCTCCCTGCCTAAACCAGAAATTGCCCACTATTCATTTAATTATTTCCATGCCAAAATGTGACTGTTACCCGTTAAAAGTCCGAAAAAAACCCAAATTTCTCTTTTCGCTTGTTTTTCCTTGCAAACTGTTGCTTAGCCATTTGTGACACCATGAGCCTCTACGACCAAGTTGACCACCCTCTGTCACCTAAAGATGCTCCAGATACCCAATTGAAGAAACCAGTTGACAGTTGAAGTCACAATACCTTCTGCATTCACCACTGAACCCAATCTGCATGGCAAACCATCAATTTCCAGGTATTCTTGGAAAAAACCAGAATGACCTTTGAATTTGAAAACACACAGTTGTAATTAAGTGGTTAATTGATTGAATTAATTAAAGAAACCTTCCTAAAATTGAAGAGAATCTTATTTCTACATTGCAAACCTTGTTTCACAAACTGTAACTACCCTCCCACTGTACCATACCTTCTAAACCTCACTCCTGAGATCACTGAAAACCTGATTCAATTTAGTAAACCCAACTATGGCTCGCAAACCTCTCTAGATGTAATACCTTTGTAAACCCCTCACTTGGATATTGACCACCTTGCCTTAGAAGACTGAGACTTTCAAATTAAGGACATTGCATCCCTTGCCTACCTTCTAAAGCTCCACTATTGGAGTAAGGACAAATTTTTAAACAAGAACGATGATATTCACCTTTGGGAGTCCAACTTGCCCAAAAATTTGTTCCCAAAAGTACACCCATTCCTAGAAATCATTCAGTTCTATCAAGCTTGCTACATTCCCAATCAAAGAGCAATTGTCACCCCTAACCAACAAGTTTTGTTCATCATCACTACAAAATACGTTAACCAAATGTTGCAAGTCCAACCAAGCCCAAATGAGACCCCACTTTGTATTGAAGGCTTGCTGGACCTCTATACCAAGTTATACCTTCCCAGAATCGCCCAAATTTTCCAAACCTTCATCATAAAGGAGTGTCATACTCCTACAGAAAGTCCACCATATGCTGCCACCATTTTTTCTGAGAGAGGTAGACAAATCATAACCATTCTCTCCTGCATTTTAGGCTACACCTCAGATGAGCACGTGGATGAGGTTGTTCTGGCTTTCCTTTCTATCTTTTTCCCAGGCAAGCCTCCTACTATAATGTATAACTATGCTTAGTTCATAGTAGACAAAATGCATGAACAATTAATTAGACTACCAAATGAGAGAGTTTTCAAGTACTCTTCAGTTTTGTTTCACATGTTCCTCTATTATCAGTCAAACAAGTTTCCAATCAACATTCAGTAGTTGGACACCAAAGGCAATCCAATATCAGTCATCTATTGGACACCAATGATCCAACAATACTCCACTATTTTTTCCTACAAAGACTTCATTGTTTCATTTGTGCATCCTGTTGTAAACATGCTAACTAGTAGCTATCAGCCTAGGATCAATAAGGAAATTAAAAGCATTTTACAGTTGGCAAAGAACAGTAAAGTTGGAGACTGGTATTTATACGACACCACACAGAGATAAGGATATATGGATGCCAACTGGCTCCCTACAAACTTCCCAAATACCTCCCCATGAGGTTATTTGCATTAGAGTACTTTAGACAGATAATAAATTATGATGAAGTTAACTTCTTGGCAGCCAAGAAGAAAACTCAATTCAAATTGAAAAACCAAATTGGCCTCTTTATTTGTAATAATAGGGAAGCTAGACTGGAGGCAGATAAGATTCTATAGTAGATGAAATTCAACAACAGTTTTATGTGGCAATATGGCCCTCATGGAGTCATAAATAAACTAAGGCTCAAGGTCAAATTGGGTCCTTCATCCATCATCCCAGGCCAGACATTGAGTGATTTGCCAAGCAATCAGAATGGTTGGAAAACACTTTGATAAACATGGACAATACTGTAGTTGATGTAGAGAATACATTAATTGATGCAGAAAAACAGATTGATACAAGTTGCTTCCTGTAGGTTCTAGAATTAGGAGAACCAATGAATATTCCTCCTATTTTGCAGACTCCAGCAAATGAGGATATAAATCCAAAGAGAACTAGGGAAGAAGGTTCTAGTTCAGCCATGGAAACCATAGATGAACAATTTGAGATCAGTTACAGGAAGAGGCCCAAGCTTAATCTTGTAACTGAACAGGAAGACACCATTGACTCAGTGGAAATCACTGTCACTAACACAATGATGGGAAGAAACAAAGGTCCATTAGCTTCAGGAGAAACACACCAGCCCTCAACATCAAACACTCAACTTATTAAGAGACAACTCAACATGGAGGTCTCTTCATTCACCAGGCCCGTGGATAAAGAGAAGGATATCAAAGACAGATACAGGGAAATTAAGTTGAGGAATGAGAAATTGAAGGCTGAGACTTATGCCCAATACTTTAAGCAGACACCTAAAAATAAAAATAGGTTGATGTCAGCCTTTAACATCAAAACAGGGAAAATTCAGATGACCTTCATGCAACCTATAGTCCAGTAGCCAAGATCATCAGCAGACTGTAGGAAAGTAGATTTTGAGGTTTTGGCCAGGGATGTTCATTCCATTGACCAAATTGAGTTCCACAAGCACGCAGGTGAGATGATCTATTCCACCTTGATAGGTAAAGCAATGACTGCACACAAACTTCAAAATTCATTAGATAATATCACTGCACAGTACAAGCTGGAAAAGGCCTCCTCATAGGCCAAAGACAATAGAATCAAGTCACTGGAGTACTTGGTAATTGAGCTTGGGTATAATCCCAATGATGTCAAAGCTACTAAGAAACTAATAAAGAAGAAAAACGAGGACATTGCTGCTTTGAAGAAGAAATTAAAACTACCTCATTTAGTGCACCCACAGACAAAAGAAGTCTTAGAAAGCCAAACTCATTAGGGGGAAATGATGGATCTTGTTCTCCAACTAAATAATCAAGTGTAGTAAAAGGAGAAGGAGTTGGACAACTTGATACAACTGAAACAGGCCAGCCTTGAGACTACCACTGCCACTATCATTCCAAAAACCACCATAGTAGTACCATCCACCTTGGCAGCTTCATTAGCTCCTCCAACTCCACTGGCTACAACACTTCGAGCTGCAACAACATCTACATCAACAACAGGTTCGAAAATAGTAGCAACTCAGCTAAGTGATGAGGCAACTAAATTGGTCAAGGCAATGGAAGACATGTCCATTCAGACCACAAAGATAAACAAGCTTAAGGAAAAGGTAACAAGTTTGGAGAATGATAATAAGCTGGAACAGATTATGCACAAGGAAGAAGTTTAGAAGTGAACCAGGTTGACTGAAAGGATGAAAAGCTTGGAGAAGGAATTAACATTAAAAGAACCACTTGGCCAAGCTAAGGAACAATTATGGGCCAATATCATTGATTCTGTCAATTATATTTGGCCATCTATTCAAGTAATTTTTGAACAAAGTGACTTAGTTAGAGAGGATATAGAAGCCATACAAAGAGTTAAGCCTGAACTGGGAGACATGCCAGAAGAAGTGACCAGAATCATCCATTTCCTTAAATCCAAAAACAAATATGAATTACAGAAGCTCGAGATACTTGACAGGACTAGCACAATACTAGAGGTAAAAAGGGTCCTTGCCAAGAGGAATTTGATGATGAACCTTGATGATAAGTGCCAAACCATGCAGCTGGCTATAGATAGGTTCATGGTTAAGTTTGATGTTTTGAGGTAGAAAGGTCTGCTAAATCCCTTGCTGATAAATGAAAAATTGATTCCATAGGAAGACTACAACAGAAGGATAAGAGAGGTGGCAAGGGATCAGGTAAATACTTCATCTATGAAGAGGATGCCTACTGGAAAGGTTCTATATAAAACATTTGAGAACCTATTTTACCTCCAACATGAGGTAAAACACCTTTTTGTAAATAAACCCACTTTTTCCAAGTACACAGAAGCAGATGAAATTATAGGAGGATGGTAAATATTCAATTACCAGATGCAGACACATGGGAAAAGTTGAATGACTTGCTATAAAAATGCACAGCCAATGTGAAAAAGCACAGTAAAGAAAAAGTAACATGCCAGCCAGATGAAAGAGTATTGGGTGAAAGTGAATCAGTTGAGAAAGGGCAAAGTAAAAATAAGAGTCAGCATGAAGACCAATAGCAAGGAAGAGAATAAACAACCAAATATTAGAGCATAAAGACAACACAACCAAATAAATAGGGACAACATACAATAGTTGAACATCTGTCTCTATCTTCTTGCATGAAGACATTTCTTTCTCCTAGATTAATTCCCAAGACAGTTTGGGATATTTTGTAAACTATTTTTGTATAAATACTTCATAATTTGAAGTATTGAGGGTGGATTGCTAGAAATTTGTAGAGTTTTATTGATCAGAAACCTGAGGGTTATTGAACCAATTTTTCAAGTCAGCAGACTAGATTGAGTAATAAAAAGATTGCATTAAAAGATTCATGTGTTGAGCTATGACAGTGAAGTATTTTCTTTTCAAATTTGTTATCTTCTTATGTATTACACAAACTTACATGTTATCTAAAGTGAATGAATTAACTGGAAATTTATCTCAAAATTTGTTTAAGTACACTCTGTTTTGAACAATTGATCATTTCTATGTTTTCTTCTGATATCTGGATTTGAGAATCCTTAATTGCTCTCCCATCCTGGTTGACCTCTTTCACTTCTTTCATTATCCGGCCTGAGGAACCCTTAATTTCTCCTCGGATCCAATTGAAAACAACTTCATCATTCTAGCGTTACGACCTGAAATTACTCAGCTGCCTTGCCCTGTAGACACTCATTTTAGAACTTGCTCCAGTCCTGTTTGTCTTGACACTTGACCCCATAGCCCAATGGTAAAAGACATCCCTCTACCCATCTAAGTCAATGATCTCACCACCAAATCCAAATCAAAACCCAAGTACAACCATAACTAGCCTAAAATCAAATAACCAAAACAAAGTTAAATCATAAAAAGAGAGCCCTCTCTTAGAATTAGGAAGGCTAGATCCTAATTTCCAAAGTAGGTTTATGGTTACCTCTAATCATTTATTTCTTAACAACTCTAGAGAAATATTAGAGTGATAAAACATGCAAACATTTGTTTATATATAAGGAGCTTTCTTAGTTAAGGTTAACGAGGATAGAAAATTTTGAGTTTACATATAATAAAAAGGTATGAAATCATTGATTAATTCATATAGTGAAATAAAGTATTAATGAGCCAAAGTTTTGTGCATTATTCATGTGAGTTTGAGTGTTATAATCAACTATTATATGTGCCATTTGAGTCATAGAATGTAAATTATTGTCATTTCATTAAATGCAACTTGTACGCTTATGAAACTCTACTATAAAATTGAAGTTTCATGGTTAATTTGATGATTATCTATAATTTAGGAATAATTATATCTTTTATTTATATTATGATCATAAATTTGTCATGTATATGTTGTTTATTTCATTAATATTTAGTGAATAATTAGGCTCTAAATACTAAGTGGTGTAATAGTGCATGGATACATCAAGCACCATGTAACAAACCCCCTTACCTTCGAGGATGTATTCACTATGCTAACCCAACTTCCTTGGTATAGTTGGAGAAATGGGGTGATAATTTTTTTTCCTTTTGACTTCCTACCAAGTTTTCTAGAACTCAATTTCGATGACACCATTGTGCTAGTCTCAGTGAGGCCTTTCTAGTGATATAATTTGTTTAGTTTGGACTCTAGGATTTCATGTTATGCTCCTTTAAAGTTTCATTAGTTTAAATGAATCACCTTCCTCTTTCTTCCATGTGGCATCCACGTGGCATATTACTATACTACCACGTGGTAGAGGCTCTAGGGGATCTGGTGGCATGTACCCATATGGCATGTCACATGTGGTCACATTTCCTACACACACACACACACACACACATATATATATATATACAAACTTCACCATCCATCGAACCACAATGAGCTGATTGATTCAATGGTTAGAGGGACCTCTTCCTCCCCTCGGTGACGTTACAAAGGGGAAATCCCTACCACGATCTCAACCGTCAATGTTATCACCATAGATCACCTAGCCATTTCTAACTAGGTGGATTGAAATACACCATGTATGATTAATTTTACCATGGTAAAATGAGTTTCACCATAGGAAATAATTTAGTAAACCATTTTTATTAAACTATTTCTCTTAAAAAAAACCCATGACAATAATTGAATAAATCATTATTTGTTTATTTTTCTCTAGAAATAATTATTAAATCATTATTTGATAATTATTTCTTAACAGATTTGACTAAATCACCTTGGAATAATTAAATAGATCACTATTTATTTATTATTTATTATTCTTTATTCTTATTTTTGGAATAATTTTTAAATCACTATTTAATAATTATTTGAAATTCACACTTATCTTAATCCTTGCAAAGTGATTAATAAATCATTTTATTTGTTAATTATTTCAACCATTTCCTAAATAAAGATATTTGACCATTTTGAATATATTTTCCCTCTCCAAAACATATAATAAAGTATTCCTAAGGGTTGTAGGTTTTAACCATGTACATAAAACACATATACACAGAGATTTTCCCCTGGATCCCAAAACTGGGACTACCAGCTTGATTTTTCATTATGTTCCTTTCAATGTTTTAATACATATTTATACATGCCGAAGCATCTAACACCATGGACCGAAAACCATCGCGTCCAAAAACATGTGTGAAAATAAGACACAAGACCATAGGTGGGTTTGACAAACTAACATAGGTTCCAAAACCGAAATTTTTCGGGGCATTGCCCCAGACCCCATAGAGTGGGGTTACTTGCACCCCTCAAACCCCCTCTGACCCCCCCACTACACAATCGGTGCAGTGAAGGGGGGGCTCCGCCTGCCCTCTAACCCCCGGTTAACTACGTGGGCTAGTCGTGGAAAGAATATAACACAACCCAACATTCTCCCACTTGTTGTTTTCTTTCCACAGGGGGCCA
>APFE031500951.1:21336-36632 GCA_000404065.3 Pinus taeda
CATTCCGCCATCAGATATAGGATCACACACATGTCAATTATTTCAATAAATCTTATGAGGTATGGTAGTGTAATTATGTTTATTCATGATGCATTAACGTGCCTGTTCTATGATGAGCATTTGAAAAAACACAAGGAAGCCCGAATTCTCATTTAAAAAGAGACTACTGCAAGCGAGCCTGCATTCCAAAGCCGAAGCTGTTGTGTAAATTGGATGTGCTGATTAAGTTCTCTGTGTAAGAATTTTCTGAGCGAGATGGAGAAAAGAGAGCATAGATCCGGAAGATGTCTGAGAACCGAACCAGAAGGACTTGATCTCACGCTCAAAGATGAAGGTGTTGCACGAGCTTTCAAACAGGCTGGTTGCTGGAGGTTCTGTGAAAAATTGAAGGGCGGACACACAGAGGTAACTAAAGCCTTTGCACTAAATTTCAGTGGTTTGAATTCTAAGGTTGCATTACTAGAGTTCCCTGTGTCCCCGCAAGCTATTTCTGCTATCACCGAAATTCCAAGAAGTGGATAGGAATGGTTCAAGAACTATAAGTTTGACATGACTCCATGTAAGGAGTTTCTGAAGGATCAATATGCAAACGAGGACCTCACTAAGGCGGTGCCAAGGTATTATATTAAAGAGCATTATGCTCTGCTCCTCACAACCATCCAGAAATACCTCACATGCGAGGGAAGGTACACCAAAGTTTACTCATATCACTTCAAACTCTTGCTACATTTCACAGGGAAGGCGTCAATAGATATCCCTTTTTATTTATTCAGGAGTCTTGGTAAAATGTGCGACAAAGTTCAGTTTAAAAAGGATAATTATGAAACTTCACTTTTCCACCATGGTTTAATTAAGTTACTGGTGTTAGATAGCTTACAAAAAATCGGAAGGGATTGGGACTCTTTTATTTTCATGTCGGGTTTCCAAAGCAAAACAGGTCTTACCCCACTGCCAGACAGGGAAAAAGAAAGAAGGATTCAAGAGCCCACATTGGCTGAACTCAAGAAGGAGGTTAAAGACCGAAAGAAACCCAAAGATAAACCAAGGAAATCAGAGAAGCCTGTGGTCATAAAAGAGACACCCAAACCATCCAAGGAGAAGACCAAACATCAGAAAGTTGCATCAAAGCAAAGTGGAGTTGCACAAGTAACAAGGATCAGAACTAGAAGCCAGCTAAGCAGAGAAAAAGGAAAATCAGTAGCAGTGGAAGACAGCCCTATGTCAAAGGCTAGTCTAAAGGATTTGCTGGAAGCAATTGACTTTGAACAAACCACATCAGTGCAGGTGGAGCCTATGCCAATTGATCTAACCCAGTCATCCCCTGATAGCTCCAAGAAATCAAAAGCCTCTAAAAGGCTAAGGTTTGAGGAGGCTGGTAAGGAATTCATGGTCAAGCCTCGAAGGCCAATTACTAGGAGACAAATCCAAGCAGTGGAGCAAGTCCAAAAAGATGAGGAAACTGCCAAGGTAACAACAAAAGAAACCAGATCATTGCCTAAGGCAGAGAAGGCAGAGAAAGCAGAGGAAACCAAAAGAATAATCTATACCAGAGGACAGGCCAAACAAAGAGGAAAGCAGATAGCTCAGGCAGAAAAGACAAAGGAGAGCAGAAAGAAAGATGTGAAGGAAAAAGCTCCTATGGTCAAGAAAGACAAAACCTCATCTACCAAGGAGAAATGGGAAGCAGCTGACAAGGAAATGGCTGATTTAGAAAAGACAGTATCAGAGATTGCAGCCATGGAGAATGAACTTGCAAAGCTAAAGGCTCAGCTAGGCAAGTTAGTTGCTAAATAAATTGAAATTGTTTAAAGGTCAAATGTTGCTCCAAGTTTTGTTTATTTTTCTTAAGTTAATTAATTTTTGAGGCATGTATAAAAGGAAGGCAAATTAGTAATTTTGGAACCAAGGGTGAAGCTGTAACAGTCAAAGTAATTGAAGAAATTCATTGAAGACTGTGATTTTGCAAAGAACAGCAGTTTCGTAGCGCGCTACGAAACTGCTGTAGGTGACTGTTTTTAAAAGAAAATTCAAAAATGATGCTGAGGTCATCAAATTTTGTGAAGAAAGGCTTCGAGGATAGGAAGGAAATCATAAATGGTTGCCAAAGCCTTCAAAGAATGACAAATGTAAATCTTATTGCATAAAGGTGAAACTTTTTGTCTTTACTAAAGTTTTCATAAAGTATCTTTATGACCGAAAAATTAGGGTTTCTGGTAGGGTTACCAGAATTTTTAGTTCAACACCTGGCAGTGTCCATAAAGCGTCCAGATTATCAGTCATATGGTGTTATTGCATGGTCATTAAGGTCATTGTACAGCTTCAAGCACATTTTGTTGGAAAATAAACATGGAATTAAAGTAGGGACTGTGAAAACAGAGGATATATCTTCATCAAAGGCTGAGTCAACAACACAGTTGGAATCCAAGGCAGCCAGTTCAGTGAATGCTCCTCAAATATATTTCAACCACTACAGGAAAGGCACAGGTGTCAAAGATCAGGAGAGAAACATGCACACTAGGAGATGGTAGTAGAGTTTGATTAGAAATAGGACTCTATTGTATTAAAAGCACAATACCTCTGTATTTAATAAGTTAGTTTCAATATGGATAAGGTAGTTAATCATAGGTTTTCGAGCTCACCTCATGCTGGAGGAGGAGACTCAAGATAGTTTAGTTTTGTTTCCTATATATAGGAAAAACTCTGATGTATCAAGGGTTGGAGATTTTTATCAAAAAAGACAGAGTTTTCATATTGGTTTTTGTAAAGTTTCTTTTCACAGTAATAGAAAGCATATTGTTTCTTCCCAAGATTCATCCTGTGTCTCAAATGTTCAGAATGTATGTGGTTTTGGTTCTATTCATCTTGTTTTGAACATGCAATCACTCTGAATTCATCATTGATGCTCAGACTTCCTGTGTATGTTTTGTTGAGTTGATGTCCTTCTTGGTAGATGTTTTGAACAGTGAGACATTAAATGCCTTGGTTTCTATGATTCAGTAGCTGCTTGTTTACTGTAGGAATGTATGAATCCATGAGCCCAATGGGAGAAGCCTAATCTTGTTTGTTCCAACCAGCTTAAAGTTTATCTACTGTTTAAAGAGTTAGCCATCTTTCTTGCCTTAAATGCATATCAAAATCTATGAGAGAGCCCTCTCTGACTAAGGAGGCTAAACCTTAGTCTAAAGCCTGGTTTGAAACAGTTGCATGAGATCTTACTAAGTAGCAGCCCTTAGTGCATGATTTTGTGACAACACCACTCAAGTTCTTTTTGTTTCTTTAGATTCAAATGAGCTTAGGGGCAATCCTCCTGTTCCATCAAGACAGGAGGAAAATCCTCCCGCTCTCGTAACTCAAGGGGTTATTTCTCTTGTTTCTACGGTAACCCCCTCCAAGTAGTCTAGTCACTTCCTTTGATTGGAATCAACTGGCTAGATTCCTGTCTTCCTTCTTATGTACCTTTCCAGATCATAGTACAAGTTTGTAATATGATTGTATCTGGAACTATTATAGATGAGGGTGCATCAGTGAGTATCCTTTCCTCAACTGCTTGGCAAGCACTTGGTTCGTTGCCGCTTGTGCCTATTACCTAGAATCTGTTGGGTTTTAACAGAGGAACCAGTCAACCATTATGGATCCTCCCTCAGCTACCTATTACTTTTGGAGGAAAAATCGTTTATTTGAACGCGATGGTAGTCCCAGGCCCTTTAGATTACAATTTACTTCTTGGGCACGACTATGTTTATGGCATGGGAGCTATTGTTTCAACACTTTTTTGAGTGATTTGTTTCCCACATGAAGGCAGAATTGTCACCGTTGACCAGCTTTCATTTCATGGTCCAAATATGGCTCCTATTCAACCATGTTCCCTAAGTGGTCCTTTTGTACCAATGGTATCATCCCCGCCACGGGTTAATTATGTGGCAACCTGTTCCATACCTACATCAACTGATGATCAATTCAGTGATGTTGTACATCATGCACTAGGGGCATTGGAACTAGATCTCTCCTTCATGACCTCTTATGAGTTGTGATCGAATACGAGGATGGTTCCTTGTCTTGTGTCAACCTCATTAAAAAATGAAACCAAGGATATGAGGATAGTTCCTGGTCTTGTGTCAACGTCGTTAAAAAATGAAACAAGGAGTATGAGGATAGTTCTTTTATTGTGTCAACCTTGTTAAAAAATTAAACATGCTAATGAGGATAGTTCTTTTACTGTGTCAACCTCATTAAAAAATGAAACAGGCCCCATGAGGATAGTTCCTGGTCTTGTGTCAACCTCATTAAAAAATGAAACCAAGGAATATGAGTAGAGTTCCTTGTCTTGTGTCAAGCTCATTAAAAAATGAAACAAGGTCCCAAGTTCCAAGTTGAGTCTTTGATTAGATCTCATAAAATCCCAATCGAGTCTTTCACTTGATCTCGTAAGAGAACCTTCATTCCATCCACCTGATAGCCATGAGTAGTCTACTTAGGTGAATGTAATGAAGCTTGGGGGGCATGCACCTAATGGTAAAGTTAAGTTTCCTTGTAGGTTATGTGAAGGAAATCACCCCATTCACCTTTGTCCTTATCTGGACGAAGCCAAAAAGGTGTTGGATAACCGTCCTGCTTCAATGCAACGACTTCCATCTGGTTATAGGAGACTCTTCCTTTCATCATGCTGGGGGAATGTAAACCAATCTCAAGCATAGTTTTTCGTTTTAAGCTTGTGTAAAAATGAAACTGAAATCAAGCATAGTTTTTCATTTCGAGCTTGCATAAAAATGAAACTAAATTCAAGCATAGTTTTTCGTTTCAAGCTTGTGTAAAAATGAAATTGAATCCAAGCATAGTTTTTTGTTTCAAGCTAGTGTAAACATGAAACCGAATCCAAGCATAGTTCCCTATGGTTCAAGTTTGGGTAAAAATGAACCTATTTTCCATTTGTAACCCTCGTGATTGCCATTCTATCAGCCTCTTTAGTCAGTTGAGCCTTGGTTGTTTTCATCCCATTGCCACCATCCCTTTGGCTGATCATACACTTTCACTTGGTTGTTTTACCTTTTTGAGGAACAGTTGCAATGAGTGGTCTTATTAGCCGGCCTCTTCACATAAATCAACATGTTTTGAGAAGTTCCAACATCATCAGAACCAGTTGCTACCCTAGACACCACTCATTCCTCAAAATGAAGTTCTCTTTAAAGCTCTTTTCAGACTCTCTAAATATGAAAAGATTGCCGAGCACTTGTCTTTTCCAGCTCGTTAAAGGATTGGAAACGATATCTTTCTTGTATTATTTTATGCTTTTTCAGACTTGGGAGATTAACTTACAAAAAAGAACTTCTGGAGTTTCCTTTTCATCCCTTTTCAAACTCCTAAACATGAAAAGGATCGAGTTATCTTTGTCATTAAACTCATTAAAAACATCAAATAGCAACAAACTTGTCCATCTAGACAAGACCGAGTTTCACCTTCGCTAGACTCGTTAAAGCATCAAATAAAAATGGATTTGCCCGAAGGGTGAAATTATACAACAAGAATATGTTATCCTCCTCAAGCTTGATAAAAATAAATAGGTACTGGTCAACAATGACTGGGGAAAATTGGAAAAAGGGGAAAACACTTTATGGTAGCAACTCACTCTTGAACATGAAACTTTCACCTCATCATCGTGCCTATGTGGGTTGGGTCATTAAGCTTGATGGTTATCACACCGTTGGTCTAGCATACCATCCATTACTTTGTTTTGGGTCAATGCTACCAATTCATCTTAGTGTCGCTGACATGTTCAAGAGAATTCATTCAGTTCAAACTTCATCCTTTGCAATACTGTAAACCTTCATTTTCATGACCGCCATTCCTGAACCTTGTGTCGTTAGTCGATTTTTCATCTCCAAAATCATTTACCTAATTTCGTGTCGTTGATGTGGAATCATCAAAGCCCTCCTGTGACGAGTCGCTTCTTGTCGACATTAGCACATCATCTAAGAAGTTGACTTAGAAACACCCCTTTAATACCTTGAAGCTTGCATACATCAATGGCAGGTTTCTTGCTTCCGGTGATAGGTTGAAATCACTGGCCTTCGACCGAGAGACTTTGTATGGTGTTTGACATCAAATCATTTATTAACACAATGCGAAATGTACTGTAGTACCTTGAAGTTCATTATCATTATCGGTGATTCCTCTCATTTCTGTTAACGACTTACATCATTGGCTGGTAATCAGATGATGTCATCCCATGTTTGACTTCAAAACATCTATTCACATGGTTAGAATTTTACTTGAGTGAAAGATTGAACGAGATTGAAGACCCCGGATCTAGTTTCATCCATCCGGGCTGCGATATTTTTAGGAGTACTAAATCAAATGTACAATGGCCTTACATTCATGGTCATCCATTCATGGGTCTATATCTGTAGACAACTATATTTGTACATGTAATGAAAGTTTATAAGCTGAGCATTGGTATGCCTTCCCTCAGTGAGTTCATGAGAAAAAATCAAATTATCATGATATATGTATTGTAATTGATGCAGGTCACCTTCCGCTTCAAAACCTCCTCTCCACATGATAAAGCATTTCACTCGACATACATATTTACAACTTCATGCTTTAGGGGGAAACTGTTACAGATCCATTTGGGCACATCAACCCCAACTTACATATTAGTACTATTAGGGCCCATCAACCCCAACTTACAGATCAATACTATTAGGGCCCATCAAACCCTAATTCAGTTGTTACATGCCCTAAAGAAGTCAACCATCAGAACGCCTAGCTTTCTAAGAAGTTTCATGACCAAAATCATCCAAAAACTGCCTTTAAGAAGATCAGCGTAGGTAGGCCTTCATTAGGGTGTGCTACAATGCAAACCATACACTGATAGGGTGCTATTCAGCGCACTTGGTCCCTCTTTGGCTTGCGTTGGGCGAATTTGAGCGAATTTCCATGAGGGTTTGAAAGATTCCTTATCCATTGGATGCCTCTAGAAGTTTCTCAAGGCTAGCTACTCCTTTGAGCTTGTATTTGGATGAGGAAGGGAGTTAAGGAACATCAATCCCTTATCCCTTCCTCCATGGAACTAAATTATTAGTTTGGGAGGGCATTCATTATCACCATTTATGGCATAAATTCCTTCATTCACCTATAAAAAGACCACTCAACTAAGTGATCAGGGGTTGGAAATTTTTGAATTATAAGGAGATGCTATTAGTATGAGACCTGAGTTGATTTCAAGTATTCTAATGATGTCAAAATGTCTTTCTTGTTATGAGGAGAGGATGGGATTGAACTGGAGGAGTGATGCTGAATTGAGCAATGGGTTGTAACTCTTCCTTTTACTAATAAAGTGTTCAAAGATTTTTCCATATGCTTATGTTATTAATTTATGCTTTCATATGTATATCATGTACTTGATTCCATGCTATGTTTAATCAATAGATCATTATCATATGCTTTGATTAGTTGTTGTCTTTTGTTTGTGTGCAGGTACTCTTCAAGTGGATTAAGTACGAAGAGGAGTGACAGAATCAGTCAAGGGAGATAAGGAGCAAGTGAAGGCTACAAGTAGGCTTGTTTTCCTCTTATTTAATCTATTGATCATAGGGAAAGTAGAAAACTCTTTAAACTGTTGTTCTAGACTTAGCTACTAGTCTAGGGGTTTAAGCGTTTATTTGTAGACACTAAAACTCCCCAAAACACTCCTACAACGTGTCGTTTCCTGTTGATATCAACTCATTATCCAAGAAGTTGACTTAGAAACTCCCTTCAGTACCTTGGAACTTGCATACATCAATGGAAAGTTTCCTCGCTTTTCGTGATAGGATTTCATCATTAGCCTTCGACCAAAATATTATGTGTGGTGTTTGACTTCAACTCACCTATTCACACCACATAGATTGTATTAGAATACCTTGAGAGCCATTATCATTATCAATGGTCTCTCTCACATTTGTTAACAATTTACGTCATTGGTGGGTAATAATATGGTGTCTACCATGTTAAACTTCATCTCATTATTCACATGGTTAGGCTCATACAATCGAGCGATTCAGTGAATGAGATAGAAGACCCCGGATCTAGTTTCATCCATTCGGGCTGCGTTTTTAGGATTCATACCAAATCATAGAGGATGATGGCTATGATCATACAAATAGTCATCTGAACATGGGTCCATCCTTTTTCATCAGTGGATGAGACTTTTTGATCATTTTACAAGTAATATTGGCTTATATGATGAGAATGAGTATTCCTCCCTCAACAATATTATCATGATGAAAATATGTATTGTAATAGAAGATGATATCGAACAATTGCTATTGATCTAGACTTGTCACAAGGTAAAACACTTTAGTCCTCAACCACTGCTTCTGACTTTGTGCTTTAGGGGTCAATCTGTTATAGGCAATTTTTTCACATCAACTCAAAAAGCCTGCAAACTAGATCAATCGACATCCTTGAACACTTTGTCACAATCCCTTCGCAAAGCCCTAAGCATCTCATCTCCAAAAAGTCCACGTTTCTGGGATTAATTGCTCAAAACCACTATTTTTAGCCTCGATGCTCCCTGTACTCTTGTTTACCTGCATAAAATGCATGTTGAACATTTAGACACCAGCGCTAATCAACACTTATTGCTCCCTTCTCTAGGTGCGTTGATTCTAGAAATTCATAAAAATAAAAAATATCTCTAAAGCTTCCTCTTCTAGAAGCTTTTGTGGTAGTTTTAACTATTTACCATGGATAACAACTCAAATGCCATCTAATCCTATATTATAGACCTCACCTCTTATCCCTTGAGATCATCTTCCCCTCTTAAGTGGATCTCAAGCCTAGACTGGTAAATAAATAAATATTCCTAAACTACCACACTTGTCTTATAAATTTAATGCCTCCCATAAGGTCTGGGTTGGGTTTTGGAAATTGATTGTGCCCTCATGTTGTTGCTTTGAGCATAAAGGAGTCATCACATTCATGCATTAGGGTTGATTTTGAGGTGTGCTTTGTGACAAGGAAGGAAAAATCAACTTGGGGAGACATCTATAAAGTCAACTACTATTTATGTATGTAAACTCTCTCCTAGATTTGTCAATACAAAGAGTATCTTGTTTTCCTATATTTGATGTGTTATGTATGCACTCATGTATTTCAATGCCATGCCAATTCATTGAATAGATATTTTGGATTATGCTACATGGATTGTGGTTTCTTTGCTTGTTTTAGTTGTGTGTGCAGGTTCTAAGTATAGCACTTGGAGCTACAATTGGAGCTTACAAGCAAGGAGGAAAGGAAAGCTTGCGACAGATTCTAGGTAGGGTTCTTTCCCATTCTCTAATTTATTTAAGGAAAACTTCATGCTTTTTGTCTTCTGTTGTTCTGGGTTAGACCACTAGACCTAAGGGATTCATCTTTGTCTACAATCGTCAAAATTCTGCATAACACACCTATGAGGGCCTTCCTCCTCTGAAACATTTATAGTAGTGCCCACATGTACTGGAAGCTTATGTTTTTCTTATCAAGGACATATGATTTAAGAGAATCTTTGTCCTAAAGGAACCCACATTAATTGATTTCAATTAGTATTTAGAGGATGAAATAAAAGTTCCATGACTTCACCATTGCTCATATAGTGCTATGAATCTGCCATTGCAGAAACATTGTTGCGACTCCACCATTGTTATTATAATGTTTTGAATCTACATTAAATTACAAGGCCATGACTCTGCCATTGCTGTTACAATGTTGCAATTCCACCATTGTTGTTACCTGGCTATGACTATACCATTGTTGTTATAGTTCCATGACTCTTCCACTGTTGTTATAGTATTACGACTCCTTCATTGTTGTTATAATGTTACAACTTTGTTATAACACTATGGATCATGCCTCATTGTGATTTCTCATGTCCTATGAGGTTGTGGAAAATCAATGGGCAACCTATGTCAGGAAATGATGATTATTTTGGGAAACAAGTGAGGAATTCGAACCATTGTGGCTATTTAGTTTTAAAAAAAATCATTTAAGAACAAGGAATTGGTAGAGAAAAAGACAAGGAGGAGGAGAAGAAAAGGGAAGATGAGCTTGTGAAGTTTGAAAGGAATGGAACAACATAGAGGAAATGAACAAATATTTGCATCTAGTGGTGAAACAGATAGTGTGTATGCATAGTCATGACACAGAGTGTGAATGTACACAATTGTAAGAATAATTTGATGTGCATGAGAAAAATAAATGAAAATTTGTTGTTGTCTCTTACTTGTTTCATGCAATTCTCATTTTATCACTATATTTATTAGTATTTAAATTTTGTTAATTAATGCTAGAATACAAGTAGCTCTGAACTATGTAGGCATATATCAAGTTCTTGTAGTTGGTTGTGTATAGGATTATATGCTCACCTGGGTTAGAAATTGTATGAAATTGTGTTGTGAGTGCAGTTGGCCACTTTATCGTAGGGAAATTGTCTTCATGGTTAATCGTTTCTAGTAAGCATGGATAGAACCAATAATTTAAACAAAGGGAAAGTAGTGGTGTAGGTTGAGGGGCACCGTGGATACACCATCATTGTAGCAATTAACAATCCAACAAGACAATTAAGGGAGACTAATGTATGAAATTACAATTGTGTATGTTAATTAATTCAATACCACATGCTAAGATTTATGGCTTACATAGAGCCCAAACAACATATTTAAAACCAAGGAAAAGTCAAGCGTACATAGAACTCAACCATAGATAAATTACATGGACAATCGATATTTACCATGGAAATTCAAACACGAAAACAAACATTCAATGGGGATTTTATTAGGTCAAGGAAATTGTTACAAATAGTGGGTTATGCATTTTCTTTTATAGATTTAATGCATTCTTACTCATTTCAAATATTACAGATTACTTTGGCTCAGGGGAAACCTTCACAATTTTCACATGTTTTTTCTTTCAAGTTCTCCATACTTCTCTAGATTCTCTTTTCTTGATTTCTTTTCTATATCCCTTGGGTGTGGTTGGTTCCTTTCCATCAATCAAGAGTTCTCTGTAATAGAGTTGTTTCAAAATTCCAACCATTAAGATAATTTGTTTCAACTTATTGAGGCCTTTGGCCTTTTGTATTTAAGCTAAATACTAATTGCAAACTTTGGAAAAATGGATGATGGGTTAATATTACAGGTTCATTTCAAATCACACCTCCAATTCATAGAATTTTGGTCCCTTAAATATTTTGAACTTGAATATGTAACATGTTGTTCCAACACACTCAATTCTTGGCAGCCTTGCAAAAATTCCATCAAGGATTGAAAAATATATTTCATGGAATATTTTCTCGAGAATTTGTTGCTCCTTAGTTTGCAAGTAAAACGATCTCTTATTTTCCCTCGACCTTAAATCTCCAAACTTGTTTCTTGGATGTATGGGTCATGGGATACAATTATGGATGAAGCATCCGACAACTAGTTTCGTTATGTCTTGTTAAATTGCAATGATGGTGATTTTTTTGTGAATGCATTCAATGCTTGGCATTATTGTCTTGCTCATGTTCCTTCATTTGTTTATGGCTTGCTTCTGTTAGGTTCCTATACCAATAGGTTTCATCTTTCATGATTGGCAGTAGCAGGGCTAAATATGTTCATCATTGTAGGCTGCAAAGGTTCCATATTTTGTGTACACACTATGAGAATTAAAAAATGAAAAGAGGGTATGCCTTAAAAGAATAATCAAAAGGCAAGAAAATAAAATGGTCAAGAGAAAAGTGAAAATGAACCCCAAACTAAAGACCAGGAAAGTGGCCAATCAAAATGCCACTACTATCTTTGGGCAGTATCATACTCTACAAATACTGCTGCTAATTATACTTAATGGATGGCCCAATAGCCTAAATCTGGACCATGCCATGTTTAAATTGCTTGTTGCAGAATAGAGAATGTTTCCTGTCCAAACAGCTCAAGCTTGGCAGATGACTAGCTAGGTAGAGAAATGAAGGAGCCCAACTGCTTAATCTGGGTCCTTGAAAGAAATAAGGGTACATTTAGATAGGAGGGCAGTCAAAAGAAAAGGAGAACTATCAGGGTCTGCTAATTCAAGTGCACCCACTTCAAGTGAAGAAAAAATGTTAGGATTACTAGGATGGGTAAGTAGTGTAAGGTTGCAGAAATGAAGGGCCATCACCAATTGGCTTATCAAGTACAAGACTCATTCCATTCAGGATATTGGCATCAAAACAGAGGTTTGAGGACAACATTGGAAGCATGTCTAATTTCCCCTATTTTCCCCCAAACATCATTTACTAACATCCCCAAGGACCTTGAGATCTGCTCAAGTGTCCTGTTCCACTTCAGTTCATGACAGAGTACCAGGTCAAACTATGAAGTTCAATCAAGGAAAAGAAGCAACATTTTCAGTGTAAAAGTCTTTACTCTCATTTCATTTATCTTCCATTCCTAAGTTTTACTTCTTAAAACTTAATCTTTGCCCCTACACTCACCTCACAATGTCATATTAACAACTGATATATCATTTTAGCTCCCTAAGTCCCCCTTCCCTAATTCTATAAAAATCTATGAAAAAATTCCCAAAAAATCTGTATAAATACCCTCCCCCTAACACTATAGCTATATAGCCCTCCCTTGGGGAATATTAACCCATCAGGGGTTAATATTAACCCTCTTCAACCCTAAAATATGGTTTTCAATTAAAAAACTTTGGCTAAAAACCAAAAACCCATGGTCCCTGCCCTCATTAACCCTTCCTACCCATTTTTTCCGCCCTAAATACATTTTTTATAATGTTTTTTAAACAAAAACATTTATAAATGGGCGCGAATAAACTAAAAACCCAAATCCTAAGGTTAAAAGACCCCCCCCCCGCGCGCGATTTATTTAAAACCAATAAAATAATCGGCGGGTCCCCCTCTTTTAATGCGCCGTCATATCGTTTCCCTCGCCAGCTGTCCAATCGTGGGCGATGCGATCCAACGACTGGCGGTCAATTTCCCAGAGAACATGTCCGACCTTTTGTGTCCGGGGGATTGGCGGTTTTACCACCGTACCCCCGCCACGCATCGGCTCCCGCAGTGTTCGGGGCCCCCCCCCCCCCTTAAACCACTTACCACCTATGGGGCCTCTGGGGAAACCGCTTACCACCCATCCCCCTTCGCTGACGTCACACCCCCGTCAGCGTGACGTCACCTCACCTTTCCGCCACTGCGCCTCCACGTCACCTCCACATCGTCTGTCCACCCGCCTGCCCTGCCACTGTGTCACCGCCACCTGGCCACCCACGTCAGCTGCCACGTCACCCTGCCGTACCCAGACCCATGATGACGTCAGCATGATGTCATCACCAAAAAGGCGCCAAAGGGCCAAAAACGCATAAAAAGACGGGAAATGACCGTTGTTTGTCATTTTCATTCGTCGTTTCTGGAGCACTCTGCATGCAAAAAACGTCGTTCACTGCCGAAATTAAGAATTCACCCACCAAAGTTGCTGCCACCCTCATCGTCGACCCAAATACCTGCAACTGATCCAGCTTGACGCCTCCCGCACCGAGAAGTCCAGGTATTTTCCGCAGGCGACCTATTTTACCCGCATTTCTCCTATTTTTTTTCCTAAATTCCTGTACAGAAACTCTGCAAAAGATCCTCACAGATAAATTGTCCACTAAAAACACCCAAAGACCTGATAAATTCCCTGCACCACAAGGCTCTGCAAGAAACCCATTCCCTTCTGCAAAATTCACCATAAAAAACTAATTGGAGAAGTCGAGCTACCGGCTAAAAGCCCATAAAACTACACATTCATCCCTGTTTTCAAAGTTCCCCTTGAAAAACCAGCTAATTAGCTCAAACACACTCTGGTTTCTTCCAACAGAGTGCCCCACAGTTCATAAAGCCTGTAAGAGTTTCCTCATACTCTCAGGGCTGCTCACTGTCAAACACAATTTAGTGGGCATTCCTCAGTCTTTGCACCAATCCTAAGCTCAAGCAAGTATCCAGTTAAAATCAAACATGGCCACTCCATCTGCACTGGATGTTGCTCCTGTCAATCCACCCAGTAAGGAGATGGAAGCTATGCCACTTGTAGACAGTGATTTCCTCATTGCAGATTTTGTGGCAGAGAGGAACCACTTACAGACCTTCTGCCAATTAAGGAAAAGTCACTTGGACAACAGTGACATGTGTGGCATCTGGGAGTCTAATCTGCCCACCTACTTCCTGCCATCTGTAAATGTTTTTCCTGAAGTCATTCACCTCTGTGCAGAAAACTATGACCAGAAGCTCAGAGTTGTAAAGTCTCCATCTGGGAGCATCCTCTTCTACATAACACCAGGCTCCATCAATCAGATGCTGAACTACAAACAAACCCAGCTGCTATACCCTTTTTCTATAAAGTATTTGCTGGATGAGGGCTCCAAGCTCTCTAGCACAGACATTGCTGCAGTTGCCAAAACCTTCATGAAGGCAGACTGCCAACCTTCTGGGCCACCTCCTTTTTCATATGCAAATTTCAATGAGGTAGGCAAGCTGCTGGTGGACATGTTAACCTCTGTGCTGGGGTTCACCACAAATGAGCATGTTGATGAAACTGTGCTGGTCATGCTGTCTGCATATAGCCTTGGGAAGCCTCCTGCTGTAAAATACAATTATGCCAAGTTTATTTCCAATAAGATACATGACCAACTGGTGAGGCTGGACAGGGAAGCAATATTAAAATATTCATCATACATCTACCACCTCTTCATGTACTATCAGACAGATTGCTTCCAATGCCACATCAAGAAACTGGATTCACAGGGTGAGAGGAGATCTGTCATCTTCTGGTCTTCAGTTTTTCATCAAATCCAGAGCTCTCCCTACTCCTACTGTGAATTTATTGACCAGTTTGTCTATCCAGTTACATGCCTCTTGAAGAGGTCTCCTCCTGCCAGATTGTCCAAAGATATGCATAAAATCTTACGGTTGTCCAGGAACTACAAAATAGGTGATTGGTATTTATACCAAAATCACACAGTCATCAAAATCTATGGTTGTGAGCTCTGTCCCTACAGGCTCCCAAGGTATGTGCCTATGAGGTTGTTTGCCTTAGAATACTATAGGCAACTCATCAATTCTGACCTTACACACTTCCATAGTGCTAAGAAGAAAGCCAATCTAAAATTCAGAGACCACCTAGGCCCATTTATGATGAACAAGAAAGATGATTGGCAAGAAGCTGATCAAATATTGGGGCAACAAATTAAACTCAAAAGGAGCTTCTGGTGGGTCCCTTATGACCCTGAAGGCTTTATCAGTGCTAGGAGAGTCAAGTATAGGCTGC
>APFE031500951.1:37614-89790 GCA_000404065.3 Pinus taeda
CACTGAAAAATACTAATACACAGTTGGATTTGGAAAGGATGTCTTCCCAGGCCAAGGACAACAGAATAAAGACATTGGAAGACATTATCATTGATCTAGGACATGATCCAAAAGATCCAAAGGGTGTTAGGGCCCTTATGAAAAAGAAGGAGGATGATATTGTTGCACTCAGAAAGCAGGCAAAATTGCCTCCAACCATTCACCTTGACACTGCAGAACTAGCACAAGAAAAACAGCTTGATGACACCATGGACTTACTCATGAAGATGAATCAAAGGATACTAGAGATGGAAGGAGAATTGGAGAAAGCATGGCAAGGAAAACAGGGAGAATCAACCTCCCAGCCACCTCAAACCTCTACAACTCTTGGCCCTGCCCCTCCTGCCATTCCACCACCAACCACAACCACATCAGCAACAGAGGCAATAGAAGAAACAACAGCAGCAGAATCCAGCATGAGTATGGAGGACTTGATGGAAGCTGTCAAAGAGCTTGAAACTCAAGTGACATAAATAAATGAAGCCAAGGATAGACTGGCCATGCTAGAGGCCAGCTATGACAAGTCCAAGATGACAGTGGCAGAAAAGAAGAGAGAAATAAAGGCCTTGGAGGCCAAAGTAAAAACTTTGGAAAAGGAATTGCTTCTAGGCAAGACCTTAGCAGAAATCAAGAAGATAATCTGGGCCAAAATTGGCCAATCAATACATGACCAATGGAGGTCAATCCAGGCAATACATGAGCAAGTTGAACTGATAAGCATGGCTCATGTTGAAATACAAAGGGCCAGAACAGCACTAGGAATCATGCCTGAGCAGGCCAATAAGATGATACATTTCCTCAATAATCACACTAGGGAGGAATTGGCAGCACTAGAAATAAACGACAGAACAGACACCATCCTAACAGCTAAGAAAGTGCTGACTTTGAGGAACTTCACTCAAACCCTAGAGAGAAAATGTCAGGTGATGAAGGCAGAAATTGATGAATTCAGGGCAAAGATGACAGTGTTACAGGACAAAGGACTGCTAAGCCTAGTGACTAGCATAGGACAACTGCTGTCATATAATCAATATATCACAAGGATCAACAATTATGTTGAGAATCAAATAACAACATCCAGCAGCTCCACAGAAGAAGCAGGGCCTCCCTCTAGGCAGTCTCTATATGACAAATTGGAAAATCTATTTTTCATTGAGCATGAGATAAAACATCTGTTTGAAGTACCTCCAAACTTCTACAGATATACAGAAGCAAATGAAACCCTGGTGAAGATAAGGAGACATCAGCTGCCTCCAGCTGATTGGTGGCAGGCAATGCTAGAAATTCTGCCCAGGTGATGCCACTATTTTATTCCTTTTTGTGAAAAATCAGATCTCAGTCACAGTACAGGTCAGTAGACAAATCAGCACGCAGGTATCACAGGAAGCATCCGTACAGTGACTCACCAAAGCAGCCAGACAGCAGGCTCAACTAACGCAAAATTAAAGGCACAGCTACAGCCAACTTTCCTGAGCCAAAAAGTCAAAAGTTGTCTGACAGAAAGATAGTTGCCATCTCAACATTAAATGCTGTAGTTATTTCCTTCATTTACTTTTTGTAAGAGAGTTGGTGGTGCAATTTATTGCACAATAACTCACTATTGAGATATTTTGTATCCCATTTTGTATATATATCCCCTCAAAGAACGTATTGAGGGTCGGTTGTAGTGAAACTCTTTCAGAAGAGCTCTATTGTATACTTGAGACATTTTGCTAATACAAATGGCTCGTGGAGTTCCTGGTTCATATGCTGTCTGAAGGTGGAAATGAATGACCCTGTTGTGTTGCAGAATTCCTGTGTCATTTGCTGGAACAATAAGTAATTCTGAACTGTGTTCTTGTTTTTCTGTGTATGCCAAAATTTATATATGTTCATGATCATAGAAAATAGAGAAAAAGAATAGCTTAGGATTTGTTTGAATACACCCTATGCTCAATCTCCATTTCTTAATATGTTTTCTTCTGGATTAGCCATGGATATGAATTCTTAATTGCTCATGTCTAAACTGATTCTATCACTGTGAATATTGTTTAAGAATTCTTAACTGCTCTTAAGCAACATTCTCATTTCTCCTTTGTTAGCATAGTGAAAGATTCTCACTTGCCTTTCACTCACTAATTTCATAACTTCATTTTATAATCTAAGAAATTATTCCACAGATGCCTATCTGGCTTTGCATCAACACTCTGCCTTCAAAAACCTACTTCAGCAGCACACTACCTGAACTCCATTGCCCAATGGACCAAACTGTTATGTAATCTATACCTTAACTTTGTTTGAATTCACCAACCCACCAAACCCAAACAAAACAGCATACTATAACTAGCCTAAAATCATCCACCAAATAAAGCTAAATCATACAGAGAGAGCCCTCTCTGGTTACAGGTAGGCTAGGACCTGTAACTAAAGATTGGTTAGTGGTTACCTCGGCCATATTCCTTATAGGAAGTAGGGAACAACCTGAGTGTTAACATGCCCCATGAACAAATGGTATGATAATGAATGCAAGATTCTACATCGAGAACTTTGATATGCTTTCACCCACTCTCAACTCTTCTGCTCTGACCTCAAAGCCTCTTATCGTCGTCTCCTTCGTTGCAAGAAATGACTCTTTGTCTCTCATAGAAGACGAGAAATTTCTACTCTCCTTGCCTACTCCCCTAGATAATTCTGGCATGTTGATTTGTGTAGCTTGGGAGGTACTCCAAGCCCTAAGGTTCAGGGTTTGGAGGGTAAAGTTCCATAAGAGTTACTTGTGGGCTTGGAACCCAAGCATGGGGTTTTGCACCCATTGAGATTTGGGTCAAAACCATGATGAATTTGAGCTTGAAAAAATTTGAGGTGATAGAGCTTGGTGAGCTAATTCCAATGCTCCAAATATCACTCATATCTGATCTCTAGAAACAAAGCTATGAATTTTTGAAGTTGACAATTAATTATGGAAAACCAAAGTCATGTAGGCTTGAGGAATTCATCCAAGAGACATGTCTCTTCAATTGAATTCGTGGAGCCCTCTTTATGTGTATATATAGAGGTGAAATGGAGGACTTATTTGATCAATCCATGTGCAACAAATTGTGGAGAATACCTTCTAAATTAGCCACGGCTTGAACAAGGAGGAGGTTGAAGCCTTAAGTGACTATTTTTGGGTCAGATTGGGAGAAACAATAGGGCTGAGGAGTAGTTGGGTTAATATGCAGGAATATAGGGTTGTTTTGGTGCAGAATAATGTTGGGATACCTTTTGTTTTGGGAGTCACAATCTCTATGGTAATCACAAAGCTAACAAAGGTTGTATAAGGTTGTTGGAGAGGGTCGCAAGGCCTCAATCCTACAACAAATCCTTATTACAATCAACGTAGGGTAGAAGCTATCCAAGGAAGGGAATCTACATTAGAATCTAGGGTTGCTGTAGTGGTTGGAAAGGGTAAAACAAGTTTTTGTTGATGCCCTAACCAGAACAAGACCACAACAATGCACCAAGCCTATGTGAAGGTATGTTTTCATGTCAATTTGTTGGTCCTGGTTTGGACGGTTGGATGGTTTAGTTGTTGCAGCCTATTGGTGTCGTGTGGAGGACCTTCCAAGGTGGTAAAGTGTCCATCTTAGGAGCGGAACTGACAGTGTAGTATTTTTCATCTTTGGACTGTTGAAGGGTAGCGTGTGGATGTCCAAAGTAGCCCTAGACTAGTAGTCTTGAAGTGACGGAGATAACTAAAGATTGGGTGAAGTTTGAAACCTTATGAGTAGCTATTTGATGGATGAAAGAGGCTACTAGAAGGCATATTAGAGCTCAGGAATTGGCCAACCTAGAGAGCATATTTATGAGCCTATGTACATGCAGCAAAAGTGATATGCAACATTGTTAGGTGGCAGCGCTCCTAGAGTCTCGATGTGTAGTGGCCTTGCTGGACTAAGGCACTACTAGTGAGCAGTACAGATGCGAAGGACTAACAAGACAAGATACGACATCGAAACTGCATCGAAGTTTGTCATTGTATCTTGTATATCATAGACTGATGTGTTATTCAAATTTGGTTTAATACAATGAAGATTGGAGATTGTACAATATTGTATAGTTTTGTTAAAAAGTGTGTATATTTGTGAATATGTGATTTATTGATTTATATTTTCACTGTAAAAAGTAGTTTACGGTTGAGATTCTTGGTTTAGTAGCGTAAGTGATTTTAAGACTCTAACGTAGACCCAAGTTCGTGGAAATTCAACTTGGTATCAGTGTGTTTTTGAGCTACTTTGGAAGTAAGTAAATCAAAGTTGTGTGTAGCAAAGTACAACGTGAGAGGGAGTTGGTTACATTGTAAGTGAAGGGCTCACTACTGTTGAGAAATTGCAACAAGAAATTCCAGTTTAATTTGTCCTTGAATTAAAATAGAATTATTTTCTCATAGCGATTTGAAAATAATTAATTAAGTTTAATCAACTTAACTAATTTAGGAAATTTGAATTGGAAGTCTTTTAGAATACATGTATATGTTCTCCCTAACTTATAGGAGTTCAGGATGAGTTATGAATGAGTTGTAATTAGTTAACTCTGTTTATTGAGTTAAGTCCAGTTAAATTAGTTCCAATCAGTTTCAAGAACTAATAGTGAGTAAACAGTCAGTCGGGACACTAGTGACCTAATTAGTGCTACTCTAGTTAACTGAAGATTCCACCATCAGAAACTCATCCATGTTGATTATGAGAAAGACCTAGTTGAGACTAGAGTGCATGGGCAAAGTATTAATTGTTTTAAATTTTTCTGAGTTGCGCTGATAGTGCATGCAATCAAGAATTGATCCTTGAGGGATTGCGCTATTTTTAAAGGCTTTATTTCCCTTTAAATACAAGCTCTCCTTCATAGGAATTACACATTGTAATAGAGATTTGGAGAGCTTGTGAATTGGTTAAGCTTTGGCCTTGAGATTGCTTATGAGTTGGAGATTGAATTTACTAAGTGCTGGGATTGTTCTAGAGAGAACAAGCATTGTAATTTCATCTTGATTTTCCAGATTAATACAAAACAAATAGTGGGGTTTTGAGTTGTGGCTTTCCCTAGATATTTATTGTGTTATGTGCCTTTGATTCTCTTCCTCTATTGATTATTGTTTGCTCGATGTTTATGGGCTTCCGTTGTAAAGAGTAGAAGTAGATTCTTGTCTCTTGTTTTAGTAGATTACATGAGCTTGTGAATCTATAGGTTTTTTTACAACTACAATGTCAAAGTTGCAGGCAAGTCTCTGGTATGAGGACAAGTTGGAGCGGTTGTCCAACTATAGTCCTTGGAAGGAAATGATCAAGTTGGTATTGCAGGTCAATAATATCTGGAAGTTCACCGAGAAAGAGATCAAGAAGCCAACCGACCATAAGGAGTTGGAAATATTTGAAGATTTGGATGCGAGGGTGAGATTGATCATCCTAGATGGTGTGAATGATGCCCCAATACCTCCTTTGTCCAGGAAGAACAATGCACATGAGATGTGGATGGATCTTCAGAATTTGTTCCAGAAAAGAAACGAGAACCGACCGCTAGTATTGGAGGATAAGTTAAAGTCCACCAAGATGATAAATAGTTAAAGCGTGACCTCGTATCTGACAAGATTGTCTCAAGTCAAAGATGAGCTTGCTGCCATCGGTGTGACTATCTCAGATGGAGATATGGTAAGGATTGCCTTGAAAGGGTTCACCAAGGAATGGAAGCCCTTCATCAAAGGGATCGTTTCAAGGGAGAAGCTACCTGACTAGGATAGGTTGTGGCATGAATTCATTCAGGAAGAGTTGTGAGACGAGGATATTCATCCAAAGAAGAAGTCTTTCGATGATGACATGGCACTTGTAGCATGAATGAAGGGTAAGCAAAAGAACGACTAGAGTAAAGTCAATTGTTTCAACTGTGGCAAGATGGGTCATTATTCATTGAGATGTTCGATGAAGAAGAAGGGAGATGATGAGAAGAGGAAAGGAAAGTAGGTCATCAGTGTTGCCACTTCAATTGAGATAGATGATCTCACCAAGAGACTAGAAGAGGAGGACTTTGCTATGATTTCTCATTTCTCACAGGGTACTATCAATGAGGATGGATGGTATGTGGATAGTGGTGTGACGAAGCATATGACAGGGTCACAGGAGGTTTTTAAGACTCTAGCTAAATGGGACTCTAAGTTGCACATGGTGTTGGGTGACAAGAGTCAGTTGGAGATCTGAGGATTGGGTGTTGTGCCATTCATGATGGAGACAGGACATGTGATGTGGGTCCAAGATGTACTATTTGTACTAGGACTTAGATATAGCGTGATTTCTATCTCGATGATTGATAGGAAGGGGTTTGAGGTCTTGTTTCAGGATGGGAAGACAAGACTCAGGCCCAAAGGCTCTAAGTTCGATGGGATTGTACTCAGAGTTAAAAAGTATGGTCTCTACAGGTTGATGGGAAAGCCTGTGGATCGTGGAAAGAAGTAGGTGGAGTAGGTGCAGGTTCCAGAGAAGCAGGAGCAGGTGCAAGCTTTAGAGGAGTAGGTACAAGTTCTCGAGAATAATGTTCACCCAAAGACTCAAAGGGAGTCCAGTTCTAGAGGGAGCTTGCAGATTCAGAGGAAGACTTTGCAGCCCAAGAAGAGCGTGTGGTCAGTGGGGAGCAAGGGTGCTCCTATATCTGCCAAGAAGGAATCATGGAGAGAGTGGAAGAAGTTACATGATAAGAAGAAGAAGCAGGGTGCTTCAACTAGTGACATCGACACTTTCAAGAAGGGCGTAGTTCACCGTACAAGGGTTGTTGCGATTATGAGCACCAGGAGTTAGGAAAGTGTTGCGAGTAGTGATGAGGATGATGCGATACTTCCTAGTCTTTGAAATACCTTCCTCACTAAGAGGGAATGTTGATTTGTGTAGCTTGGGAGGTACTCCAAGCCCTAGGGTTTAGGGTTTAGAGGAGAAAGTGCCACAAGGGTCACTTATGGGCATGGAACCCGAGCATGGGGTTTTGCCCATCAAGATTTGGGTCAAAAGCATGATGAAATTGAGCTTAAGAAAATTTGAGGTGATAGAGATTGGCGAGCCGATTCCAATGCTCCAAAGATCAATCAAATCAAAGCTCTAGAAACAAATTTATGAATTTTTAAAGTTGAAAATTAATTATGGATAACGAAAGTCATGTAAGCTTGAGGAATTCATCCAAGAGACATGTCCCTTCAAATGAATTCATGGAGCCCCCTTTATGTGTATATATAGAGGTGAAATGGAGGATTTATTTGATTAATCCAAGTGCGACAAATTTGATGAGGCTCATCAATAGGTAAATTATATGGACCTTTAAAATCAAATTTTCTCACATTTCTTTACATATTTTATTATATGTTGCTTAGTGAGAAGGGTAAAGATGAGGTGTTATGTCATGTGGCCTAACGTGCATTAATTGCAGGATTTGGAGCAATTTTGGCTAATTTAAGGGCAAGAAATCGAAGTAGACAAGCAAGAGGGATTTTAGGAGATTGGATCTCCCTCCTTAACTCCTCAATCACTCGAAGATTCCTCCACCAGATTTCATCAACTCAAAGTTACAAGCAACCAAGCCCACCGGGGTCATTCGTAGCCAAGCCAGTGATAGTTGAAGACAAGTTAATCTCGAGTTTGGGAGCCAAGCCTCCCTAATTTTAAGGAAATTGTTGGTAGCTTCAGTTGGATAAATAAGAAGGCCCAGGGCCTCATTAGGATTCAACTTTTTTGGTTGTAGCCAAGAGGCATTTTCAAGCTAAGACATTGTCACTGACTACTCTTATGTATCTTTGACATTTTGATGAGTATGAGAAGCATTCCCTTGATCCAACAGAGTTGACTTAGAAGGCTGAAGCTCTTGGGTTAGGGCCCAACCCTAGCAGCAGAGGTTCCTCTTTTTGTATATGTATGCTTAGATTACATTCATAGTTAGCTGCTAAAGTGATTTCTGTTTTGTTTAATATGCAAGTATTTGGATGATTACTTATTTTGCTTCCATTTTTGGACATATAGATCAGTGGTACAATAGTGAAAGTAAATACTTCAGAAAATCTTGTGGTAGTGGCCTCTGCCTCATCTCCCTTATGGGATCATGGTTTGAGGACTCCGTTCTCACAACCCAAAAACAAATTTATTGTTTGATCACTACATAACGTAGGATTTCTTGTTGCACAAATCACGGTTTCTCAATTCCTTAGGAGTACCTGCAATTGTCATTTTGGTTTCTTGAGTTTGTTATGGTTTAGAAGCACTTCCATTCATAAACTTAGCCATTAGCCATTAATAACTCTGTTTTTCCTAAATTCAATTCATATTTCCATATATAAACGAAGTTGTGCATAAATGAAGAAAATAATGTATGTTGTTGCAGGGTTTTCTGATCTGCAGGGAGATCTCATCTCACCAACCTCATCCAAAGTCTTCTTCACCTACGCTGCCAAAGTCCACCAAACCCTAATCCAAATTTATGTTTTGTAGCAAAGTGGACATTTTCCTTGAGCAAGTCCAACCATCTCGAAGCCTTGGGCTGAGCCTTGGGTAGTGTGCACCTCCTCTGTGCCTTATTCCCCCGCTAGACACAATTCCCACACTTCATTCTACCTTTCCTACCTCCCTATAAGATTTTGGCCTGTTTCCTGTAGTAAACCAGGGCATCCTGTAGTAGAACTAGGACATCTTGTAGTACTACACGAAACCCTGTAGCAGCGTGTTTTAAGCCCGAATTGAGCAGAAATGGTCATTTGAGCTTAGGTTAGGCCTCCACTTGGCTTCCATACCCTCAACACCATTCCATACATGTTCCCCGTACCTGTCTCCCATGCCAAAGATCAAATTGGTTAAATTAACATTTACATTCATAAAATTGAAAATAAAAAATGATTTTCTGCAATTTCTAGTTAGTACATGCATGCAACAGTCACATTAATTCTAGGATAATTCCCATGCTTATTTAGTCCAGATAACTAGATATTAGATGCAAGGTTAAGTTAGGTCTCCTTTGTAAGCAATATGTGTAGATGCTTAGCTAGATTATTTCATGTCACTTTCTAGCATTTTCCAATTCAACACTTTCATTTCCTAGAGTAGGCAACATTTCCTTTCTACATTAAGAATAGTTTTCCCCTTTGCTATGTGGTAGTCAGACTCCTTCTAGTCAATAGAAGATTGGTTTGAAAAAACCTAGTGGTCTATCACCCCAGTTGAAAAGTGACAAAAGTAGACCATTACATCTACTATGTATACAACAATGTCACCTCCAAGTTTGTATGAACCCCAGGTTGATGAAGTAAAGTTGGTAGCCCTAGGAGTTGCAACATCCTTGCTGCAATACTGGAGCTCATCAAAATTGTGGAGAATACCTTCTTAATTAACCACAGCTTGAACAAGAAGGAGGGCAAAACCTGAAGTGACTATTTTTGGGTCAAATTGGGAGAAAGAATAGGGCTGATGAGCAGTTGGGTTAATCCGCAAGGAGATAGGGTTGTTTTGGTGTAGATAATGTTGGGATACCTTCTATTTTGGGAGTTGTAGTCTCTGTGGTAATTACAGAGCCAATATAAGATGTATAAGGTTGTTGGAGAGGGTTGTAAGGTCTCAATCCTATAGGAGAGCCTTATTACAAGAAACGTAGGGCATCAACTATCCAAGGAAGGGAAGCCACATTAGAATATAGGGTTGTTGCAGTGGATGGAAAGGGTAAAATAGGTCTACATTGATGCCCTAACTAGAACAAGACTACAACAGTGCACCAAACCTATGTGAATGTATGTTTTCATGTCAATTTGTTGGTCCTCATTTGGACAATTGGATGGTTTAGTTGTTGCAGCCTGTTGGTGTCATGTGGAGGACCTTCCGTGGTGGTGAAGTGTCCATCTTAGGAGTAGAACCGACAATGTAGTATTGGGCATCTTTGGACTGTTGGAGGGCATTGTGTGGATGTCCTAATTAGCCCTAGACTAGCAATCTTGCTGTGACGAAGATCGCTGAAGATTGGGTGAAGTTTGCAACCTTATGAGTAGCTCTTTCATGGACGAAAGAGGCTACTAGAAGGAAGATTAGAGCTCGGGAATTGGCCAACCTAGAGAGCATATTTATGAGCCTGTGTACATGTAGCAGAAGTGACATGCAACATTGCTAGGTTGCAAGCCTCCTAGAGTCTTAATGTGTAGTGGCCTTATTGGACTAAGGCACTACTAGTGAGCAGTACGGGTGCGAAGGACCAATAGGGCAAGATACGATATCGAAGCTGCAACGAAGTTTGTCATTATATCTTGTATACCATAGACTATTGTATTATTCATATTTGGTTTAATATAACAAAGATTGGTGATTGTACAATATTATACAATTTTGTTAAAAAGTGTGTATATTTGTGCATATGTGATTTATTGCTTTATATTTCCACTGTGCAAAGTAGTTTATGGTTGATATTCTTGGTTTGGTAGCGTCAGTGATTTTAAGACTCTAACCTAGACCCAAGGTCGTGGAAATTCAACATGGCATACCATCCTTCCCCGATGCTCCCCTCTTCCATTTGACCTCGACCCTACATCCATGTTCTCTCACACTTCCAACCTTTATGATATTCTCGGGCAGGACCAAGTTCATGTTACCTCCCCACCCTCTTTGTGTTATATATTCTTAGACAAAGATATTAGAGAGGCCATTTGGGTGATGAACAATAGCAAAGTAGCAGATGAGGAAGGCTACCTAACATAGTTATTTAAGCACACTTTCAGTGCTTTAGATAACTACTTGGCTGATCTCTTCAATCATGTCGTCCGTGAAGGCTTTCCACTAGCATGGTCACACCACATCATCCATTCGATCCACAAATTAGGGTCCAACACAAATCCCAATAACTATAGAACGATCATGGTGGGCCACACATTCTCGAAATTGTATGGTATTGTTCTACATAGGAAGCTCTCCAGTCACCTTGAGTAGAGACAACTCAGAGCTAGGGGATATGCAAGTTTTCGATCAGCTCATCAGACCATTGATCACATCTTCACGCTCCACACCATGATTGTGGAGGAACGACACCGCTCTTCGAAAGTCTAATGTTGTTTTGTACATTTTCATAAAGCTTTTGACTCTGTTATGAGGGAAGCCTTACTCTAGAGACTCAGAGATATTGGCATCTCTGTGACCCTATTGACAACCATTATGTGCATATATGATTTTGCCCATGGTCGTCTTCGCACGGCTCATGGGATTTCTGATTTCATTTGAAGCACTATTTGGGTTAAACAAGGTTTTCCATTATCCCCTACCCTGTTTGGGATCTATATTAATGAGTTGGAGGCATTTCTACATGATCGTATCCAAGACACCGACGGCTGCATTCCTCACTAGGTTATGATATCTATTCTACTCTTTGTTGACGACATGGTCATCCTCTCCTCGTCCCTAGAAGGATTATAGAGGCAACTAGGTGCCTTAGCTTTGTTTTGTGATCTTCGATAGTTGACAATCAACCAAGGTCAAACCAAGCTTATGATCTTCAATGGGGTGAAGAAAAATTCAAACCTTCACTTCCTATTCAGAGGGCAGGAGGTTACAATCACTAGCATGTATACTTACTTGGTGGTGCAATTCTCATGCCCTCGCTTTAGTTTTCGACCAATGCTTCAGCCTCGAATCAACAAAGGATATGGATCCTTAGCCCTTCTTGAGAGACAATGCTTTCAACATCACTTCCAGGACATCTCATCCAAGATGAGCCTCATGGACACCTTGATCCGTCTCATTGTTCTATATGGCTCAGAGATTTAGGGGTCATATTTACTTGAGTCAGATTGGGCTTCAACTGAGAGAGTTCATATTCTTCTTCTCCGTCACATCATTAGATCCAAACAAACAATACCTCAACACATCATCCTTGCAGAGCTTGGAGCTCAGCTTTTTCGGTTTGAGATAATCTTCAGATCGGTTTCATTCTTGCATCATGTATGGGGCTTTGCAGACTCGATAAAGATTAGGGACATATATCCTTACTTGGCATATTTCTCTTATGAGACTATTGCCCGTTCTACTCCCTCAGGTTAGGCGAAATGTTGGTTTACAGGAGTTTCATATCTCTTAGAGTCAGTGGGTATTCAGTTGGATCGTCTTCCTCCTTTCTGATAGTCCATAGATGCCCATGGTCACCTTTTACCTAATAGATAGGATTTGAACAAGATCATCAGGGAGGACATCTACAGGTAATTCATCTAGGTCACTTGGGTCAATCCTATGGGAGAGTTGTGCCCAAAGATGGCCTTCTACATTGAGCACTTCACGAAGTTGAGAGACAGGCTCATTGTTCGACCCCAATATACGTTTCACCGCTGGATGCACGCTCTTCACATTCCTCTAGGCCAGTTAAGAGTAGGTCTTTATAGACTTTGGGTAGAGTTAGACCACCAAATTGAAAGACTAGACAACATCTGCTAGGTATGTCATTTACAGGAAGTGGAGAGCGAGGTGCACTTCATTTTTGGATGCCCTGTCTATTACGAGATCAGAGGAAGGTTCCATTGCTTGTTAAGAGATTCTTAGTCCCTCGTTGACTTTTTCAGGTATCCTGATAAGAGATGTTTGACCCTATATATGTAGGAGGCTCTCAGGTTTCGGGCGCATATTCTTCAGCCTCCCATCAGGCCAAACCCCACACAGAGGATCACGACATTTTTTAAGGTACTACCGTCAAACAATGGCACCAAGAGATTGATTGATATAGTACATATCCAGACTCTAGATCAGTGAGGATCCGTGGGACATCACCTCGCCACACGAGATCTCAGCAACAAATCTGTTTCAGATCCGTTCCTGAGAAATAGATTAGGTCCTCTAAACCTCAGCAAAGCACAAACTCCCCTAGTCATTGATTTAATGGGCAACCCGCACATTCCACCAACTCTTCATTGGGCCAACAAACTTTCTTGAGTTTCTTCAATATTCTTTATTCAACCTCGAATGTTAGGAGAGATAACTTTGATCCTCAGACCCATTAGCTCTTGAATCTTCTCTGCCAAGGTATTTCATGCATTGTATCTTTTTTTTTGCTAAAGTAAGAGTGTTTTCTTCTCATTCAATGACAAAAAAGTTACAAAACTATGTTACAAGTCCCGACACAAAAGTCGACGGGAGCAGCTAGTGACCCCCAAGCCTAAAACATCGGGCCGCGGTCCCACAAAACTCTGTGAACGCCAGCGGCCGTAGGATCTGAATCTAAAGAACACACAATTGGGGGGTGAAAACGACAACTCAAAATGCCTACAAAATGACAAAAACCACGGACCTGAAGGGAAATTAAACCCAATTCAAGGGTTCAATCGGGTCTGTCTAGGGAGATAAATCCCAAGCTACTTTGACATCCAAAACCCAAGAGCCACCACGATGATCACGATAAGCTCGGAGGATAACACAACTAACAAGCTCGATGAACTGTGGCCGTAGATCTTCACCCGCCGAATCCGATGGTTGAGGAGAATATTGGGCGGAGAAGAAGCTCAAGGAAAACCCGCCCAATATAGGCGGTTTTCTCTCTCTGCCTGCCGCCACGTGGTGATTGATGAATGGCATCAGAGGCAAACCATGAAAAACCGCTTGGGATCTTGGGGACGCCCGATAAACCACTAAACTGCTTGCCCTCTGTTTTCTTTGAGAAAGGAAACCGCTCTTTCTCCGAGTCTTTCCATCCATTTGAAAGCTCCCGTCGCACCGATGCTGAGGTCTTCTGCTTGATGAACCCTTGTCCTCCATTCGCTTAATTGCCCAATTGCTGCTTCTCCTTCATACTGTGATAATGCTCGTTGTCTGCGCACGCCAGACTATGACATTCCTCTCGCAAATTCCCTGCAGGTGTTAGCTCCCACCTGTATATACTATGATCATTTTTATAGAGCACCCCTTCATTTGCCAACCGATCCGCTAATCTATTGGCATTTCTGCGCACATGTACGAAACTTAGGGTTCTCAGGATTCTTAGATGCGATTGAATACGATGATAGACTTGCAAAAGTCGCCAGTGATTCGAGACTTTCTCTGGTGCAGAGCCATTTGCTATTTCTTAATTGAATTAATTGTTAATTCAGAGTCAGCCTCTATTATAGTGTTCGTCATATTGAGATCTCTTAGAATCTCTAAGCATTGCTCTATGGCCATTAGTTCCGCCATATTGTTGGTAGCATTCCCTAAATCACTGTGGAAGATGACTATTATATTCCCCTTGTTATCTCTTATAGCTCCTCCATAACCCGCAATCCCTGGGTTTCCTTTCGAGGCTCCATCTGTATTGAATTTCAAGTAGCCAGGGGGGGTGGTTGCCAATAATCCTGCCTCATTGTAGAGTGTGTTGCAATCTGGATTGTGCCTTGAGGGACAAGCTTCTGTAGGCCCAAAAGCAGAAGAATGCGAGCCTCCTAATGTGATGGAGGATTCTCAAGAGGTTGCTTCTGAATGACATTTATAGTTTCTTTGAGTTGCCTTAGGAGTTGAGCTATTATGTTTTGGGGTGAGCCAGATTTATCATTGAAAATTCTGTTATTGCGTTCTTTCTAGACATTCCAGATTAAAAAGCCTGGTATCAATGTCTAGACTTTGTTGACTGTCTCATTCTCAGAAAGTTTTTTCTGTCAATTCTTTAAGGTTTTGGAGATGTCATTTTCATCCCTGTCAGTTTACCTAAAGATAAAAACAATCCAGTACCATAAGGTTGAGGTGAAGGTACAGAGGTTAAAAAAGTGATCACTTGTTTCTTCCTGAATACCACATAACTGGCATTTGGATGATCCCCAAAACCTTTCTTCCATCATTTATATTCATACCTTGTAATTTTTTTAGAGAAGACCATTTGGGTCTCCCACAATATATAGACATCATTTCCATTTGACGTGTAATAATTAGACTATAATTATCTCACCTTAGTGAAGGAAAAATCCCATACGAAAATTTTAGTTAATAAACGCATTATAAAAGTAATCATATATAAACGTATTCTAAAAGTTATTATATATGAACCAGAATTAGGGTTTTTCTCGCGGAGAGCGTCTGTCACAGAGGTTTTATTATCGCAGAGGTTTTGTTATCGTGCTGAGGTTGTGTTGCACGGTTTTTACTCTCGCAGAAGCTAAGGTGTGCAGCGTAGGAGGAGAAACCATGGCGGTCGTTTTACCACAGCCCGAAGTGAAGCTTTTCAATCGCTGGACGTTTGAGGATGTAGAGGTATTTTTAATTTTACTCTTCGGCGCTGGTTGTCCTGGTGTTGTTAGTTGGCGTTATAACGTTTTGTTAGGGTTTTATTGGGAAGTGTTGTAGCTCAAATATTCCGGGTGGGTTGGGATGTCGAGAACCCACGACAGCCCAAAGTGTCTCCGCAAACTGAAAAATCCCCTGGGAAGCAAATGCCAGAATTTAAGGCAAGTCCCAGGCAGTACCGCTGTCGCCACTGGAAGGTTGAAGCTTCTGATCTTGATGGGGTATTGAACTGTGGCTCAGAAGTTTTCTGAATCGTGGATTACTTTGTTGAGTTAGATGGCTTGTCAAAAATGAGTATGATTTTTAAATTAAAATTATAGCACTGTTCCTCAATGTATTGATCTGTTGCTCTGTTGGGTAGACCTACTTTTAACATCGCTGTTAAAAGGAGATCTTGATAGGCTGGTATTAAACCGTCGTTCGAGGAATTTTCTGAATCGTAGCATACTTTGTTGAGTTAGAGGGTTTTTTTATTTTTTATTTTTATTTATATTTATAATTTATAATTGTATTTTTTCATATGGGGGTAGGTTTGTCTTTTAATTACGCCATCAAAAAGTTACATCTGATATGTTGTGTTACTGGTCTGCCTGATGGTAGCATAAATTTAGAATCTTGAGATTGCTGAGGTTTTGCTTTACAAGAACATCTGACCTGACAAACACTGCACCGATGATAGGCACGCAGGCCTTCGCTTACCGATTTCCCTTATATGATATGCATTGACACAAAAATTGAGTGCTTAAGACCCAAGGCTACAGAGTTGACTATAAAAGCCAGGCTGTTATGGTTGACCGCCCCTTGGCTGGTGTTCCCATACTGCTCTATCACCAAGTGAGTTAAAGGGCTTGTTAAAAATGATTAAAATGAGTATGATCTTTAAATTAAAATTATAGCAATGTTCTGCAATGTATTTTTCTGTTGCTCTATTGGGTAAACCAACATTAACATAGCTGTTAAAAGGGGTATTTCTAAGCAGGCATTGCATCAACAAATTTGAGAATCACATGGCTATGTTCAAAATATTATTATAATTTGAATGCCTCATTACATTGTTTCTCAAACATAGGAATCCTCTGCAGGGCTGCAATCTGTGTATCAGGCTCCATATTCTGGATGATCTGAAGGAATGAGAAATGATTAGTGCATTGATTGACTGGATTTTTACGTGCATAAGATGTATGCTGCTATTATTTGATTTTATTAGTAGTCTCTTTCAAACTGGGCCATGTTTTAAACGTGGTGTTCGTTCAATGGTGATGTTTGATGAAGTATTAAGCAGTGGTTTGGATATCGCTGTTATCTCTTCCCTATCTAAATGATAGAGTTTCAAAGGGGCGAATATGTGTGCAACAGGACCCAAGTCCCTGTTTAAGTCCTAAAACAAAATAAACCAGGCTGTTCAATTCTGTCATTTTGGCAACAGCTGGATTTTCAAATCTCAAGGTGGCCTTATTCTGTTGTAGTGTAAAACATCTAGGACTGGTTCCAAAACATTCTGATATTTTCTTGTTCCTTCTTGTCTTTGCATATCCTCCAATGCTAATAGGTCCAATACAGTGATTTCTACAGGATGGGCTAAGTGTTTTCTCAGTACTGAGCCCTCTAAATTTTGGGTATAAGTTATTGTGGTGTTAAAGACTTCCCAAGCTTCAATGGGAATATGAGTGCTCAAATTTTCCCTGAGCATCTTCAGTTCAAAATAAATATGGGGCCTACCAGTGTCACAAAAAAATCAATATGTATTTGTGACAACTATATATTGCTTGCTAATAAGTTAAAAGACAATACCTCTATCACGCAAGCGTGCACTGAGAATGCTCTGTTGGTTTCTGTTAGATTGCAATTATATGAGAATATGACTCGAACTGTTTCTCAACTCCATTTATTTCCAGCCTTTAGATAGTGGTACCACAGCTGTATAGATGAAATAATCCACTGGATTATATCTTGTAAAAATTAAAATAATTACTTATCTAATATGGGTTTAGTGCTCTGTACAGCGCCTTTTTCTAGCACTTTTTTTATTAACTTCAAATTTTCTGGTATGTTATCTGTCTAGTCTCGTGCTTTCTATTGAATTTAGCCCTTAGGGTTGTGAAAATTCATAATGCAACTCTAACACCTTTTAGAATACTTTATCAACTTTAACAAGAGTGCTCAGTAAAGTAGACAATAATGAAGTATACAATATATAAACAGTTGACTGGAGTCTCAAAACGACACTTAAACAGGTCTGCATAATTCGCTGTTCTTTCTGTGCCTGGAACTGTCCCCAACAAGCCTCAATTTGTGCTTTTGCTGTCCTCAACAAACTGTGCACTGAATCCTTCAGCTGACCAAAAATCGGTGCCAAACCAATAGTTAACAGACTGTCCTGGATGAATGATAGATAATAGATGAAGAGATATGACTTTACTAGGGTGGAATCTTTTACCACCGACTAGCTAGGGGTGGGATCACCTCCTCTGAAACTAGACAAGGAGAAGGGGTCTTAAAACCCTCAGAACCTCAGCTCAACAAAAACAGGGATGATTTAATCCAATTCAATGATGACAAATGATTCTAACTCTCTTTTATTTAGAGGTTTCCTCATGGGGTTCCTTCTATCTAATATGAGGGGGTTGCAAGTGCAATCCAATTTGGGCTTTTTGCCCCAGCTACCCTAAAATTCATCCAATGCTGCCTCAAGCATTGGATAATTGGGTTTCCCCCTTTATCAATGACTATAGCCTACGGGGATGGATATGCCATGTCATCCTCCCTTGGCCAATTAATTGGAAGAGAACATTACAACATAGATTCTGCATTATTGGGTACTTGTGCTTTTTTAGGATCTGCCTCCATTATACAGGGTTGCTTTCTATTTGAATGATGTCCTTTTGAATAACAGGTTTTAACACATGTTAGCATTTTTGTTTCTTTGGGGATGTCTTTGAGCTAATTTCAAAGAGCAAATTGTGTTATTTTGGTTCGGCGATCCTTTTGCCGTTTTCTTAGTTGAGACTAAATGTTTTTCTTGAGGCTGTTGTATGCTACGTTATTAAAGATAATTTTTAGGATATTTTTGGTTTCGGTACATGTTTTGCATTTTCATTCTAATAGGGATGCCTTATTATGGTTTAGGGATTTCCTTGCTCTTTTCTCAGTTGGTAATAAAAGTTTTCCCTTGTTAGCATGTAATGTTATTTTTATTTACAATTATCTTTGGGATGCAGGTCTTTGACATCTCCAGACACTGAATTTTAAAATTTCCACCTAGGATTCTTTGTTTCTCATTCTCAAGTAACTGATATGTAGTGTGAGCCTGTTGCACTTTACCCTACCCAGGAGCCTATATTATTTACTTTGGTTATTGAAATGACCTGGAAAGCAAATATTGTATTATTTTGGTTGGGGGGGGTCTATGTGCTGTTTTCTTAGGTGAGAATTTTTTTGGTATTATTATTAACAATTATCTTCTGGATCACGTGGCTGGACACTGAATTTTAAATTTTTAGTTTGGAGCCTTTTTCTGTAAGTAATTTATATTTAGTGTGAGCCTACTGCTTTACCCAGGAGCTTATATTATTTATTCTGGTCATTGAAATGACCTATTCAATGTCTTGCTAAGAGAGTTCCTATGGGTAAACACAGTTTATTTTCAGAAAGGAAGTCTATTTGTTCTTTTCAATTATCGTTAGCCTTTGGTGGCTTGGTGTTTCTGGACATTGTTGTAGAGGCTAGGAGTACATTATTGAAGCACTGGTGTGAAATTTGTATTATTTAATCAAGTTTTTTCTGCAGGTTAATGATCTATCACTAGCAGATTACATAGCCGTCTCATCACAAAAACATGCTACATTTGTCCCACACACAGCTGGTCGTTACTCAGTCAAACGGTTTCGAAAGGCTCAGTGCCCTATTGTTGAACGGTTGACCAACTCTTTGATGATGCATGGGCGTAACAATGGAAAGAAGTTGATGGCTGTACGAATAGTCAAACATGCTATGGAAATAATTCATCTCCTTACTGATCAGAACCCAATACAGGTCATAGTGGATGCTATCATTAACAGGCAAGTGAATCTTTCCTTGTGGTTGTCATCACACTTGCCATTTTATGTTTAACTTACCCCTTATCTGTCTTTGCCATCCTTTGGAAACTTTTGTTCAGAATGATCTTCGTGTTTGTTAATAAGTCTGTCTACATTTTGACAGTGGTCCAAGAGAAGATGCCACTCGAATTGGTTCGGCTGGTGTTGTTCGACGTCAAGCAGTTGATATATCTCCTTTGAGACGTGTCAATCAAGCAATCTTTCTGCTCACCACTGGTGCGCGAGAAAGTGCATTCCGAAATATCAAAACGATTGCTGAGTGCCTTGCAGATGAGCTTATCAATGCTGCAAAGGGGTCTTCAAACAGGTTCATTATATTCCCTAACATAATTGTCTTTATTATCACGAGTTATTTTGATATTTTTCCCATTCCTTTTTTGTGTCCAATATTTATGATTCCGATGCACTAGAATGACTGAGACGCTCCTTTCTGCAGTTATGCAATCAAGAAGAAGGATGAGGTTGAGCGTGTTGCAAAGGCAAATCGTTGATCTATTGCTATTATTCCTTATTTTTTTGGTTAATGAGAAGAGCAAACACTCATATGGAGTTATTTTCTGTGAAAATTGTTTATTCTGCTACCGTGCATAGCAGTATGAGGAATTGCTTGAACAAGTTTTAGGATACTAGCAGGCTTGGAGAGCAGGATTAGTTATAGGTGTAACAATTTGATTTTTCCCATGAATTTTTGCCATCTTTGATTTACATTGAAGAATTTTGATTGCATTTGTTATAAATGATTTATTCAGTTTTCTTATCAAGATCTCTGATGCAATGATTTGTTATAGTAATTTATAATGCAATGATGTTCAGAGATTTGTTTTGTCTTCTGGATCCGTCACATAAACATTTTGTGATTTATGTGATTTATATGTGATGGATCTGGAAGACAAATCTCTGAATAACTCTGCTCACAAAAGCCTCCATTCAGATATGCAATGATTTATCATAAATAATGTAAATGTTTTTTGTTTTTTTTTTGTTTATTTATGTTTATGTTTATAGTATATAGTATTGTTAAGGCTGCCTTTTTTTGGTTGTTTCCGGCAATGGATGAAGTTATGTACACCAAAAGTTATTATATATGATAGGTTAGTGCAGTGAACGTCTTGAGCTGCATAATGTTAACATTACTTGGTCTATCTTATATCATGGTCATGATTGTTATGCGGCTATGCATCATATATTTTAGCATTTTGAGCTGTCATTTATTGGATGCACGCGTTAAAGCAAATAACTTTTTTGTTTTTAATTTCACTGTTACAAGGTCCATTTGTTATCAAATTTTTTATTTTTTAATTCACACTTAATTCGTCTTCTTTATTTAAGGAAAAAACTTCTATTTCATTTTGAGAGGGAGAAAATTGATACTTCTGAGATGAAAATTGAGTTACATTTCATGTGTTTTGAGCACATTGACAACAGAATCCTGTTCGGAAACTCTTTGAAATACAGACTATAGAGGATTATTTTTGTCAAGATCTAACCGTAAACTCTGATGCAATGATTTGTCTTTAAATGAAAAGTTTTTTGTCGTATATAGTATTATTAAGGCTGCTCTTTATTATCGAATTGCTTATTTTTAATTTCAACATAAACTAATCTTATATTTTTAAGAAAAAACTATTGCATTTTTTAGATGAAAAAAAAATCTTACTCTAGGTTGGGCTGAAAATTGAGTTACATTTCACGTATCTTGAGCATACTGACGACAGAAGACTGTTAATCTTTTTGAAATATAGCCTATATAGGATTCCTACCCCATACTTTCAAGCGTCGATAACTTTGGTACTATGATTACAATCATAAAAGGGGGCAGACTGACAGCCATTACCATAATTGCCGTTTAATGACACGAAAATGAGTGTTGGACGACAGCAGTCCTTCAAACTATAGGCTGGAAGTATAATTAAACAGCAAACTGTTGCTGGCTAAAGTATAAAATGGTCAGGCTATGAATTAATAGTCTGTCAAAAATTGTAGAAAAGTGCTTCTCATCATAAAACAGTGGTCTCTGATAGCCTTTATCTGTTGAGATAACTTAAAATCTCTTGAACATAAAAAGCATTGTATTGATTGTAATGTTTTGAAAAAGGCTGTAGATGCTAAACCCGGTTCTATTCCTCCCGTAAAGAGAATTCGCGACACTTCGCTGACTGTAGGATCTACTCACTGTTTTGTTCAATACCCGTTGTAGCTGTATTAGCAGCAAGGTCTCTTTGCTATCAATTGCAAGCAATAAAAAAGGAACCGTGAAAACTGGAAAATTTTAATCAGAAATAACTGCCTGTCTAACCTGAAGTTAATGTGTTGGATGATTTCTGGTTGGATATCATCATCCCTGGTAGAATCTACTGAGTGTCCTCTTCTGACACGAGAGAGGGAACACTGATTTAGGTAGCAGCATCTATCACCTAATCCAGCAAAGGTCCCGGGGGTAGTTTGTCACACCTATATGGTCCTCTAACTTGGCCTATCCCAAGTTTTGAATCTCCAAATCAGTGTTGAAAAGATCACCCTTTTTTTTTGGGGAAGTGCCAAAGGATCACCATCTTTTTTGGCCAGTTGATTTTTTGGTCCGGAAAAACTGAATTTTTCTTAAAAAAAAGTGTTGTGCAGTTTCCTTAAAAATTGTGATTTTTTTAGATATTTTGTGTGGACATTGCCTGTTTTTGTGGTTGCGATTTCACTTAAACAAGTTGGAGCTATGAGGTAACTCGGAGTGTAGTTGAGAGTTACTGTGCAGTGTGAGAAGGGATTCTAGGCGTTGGATAAGTAGATTTTTTTCTAGGTTTTACCAATGCTATGCCAATTAATAGTAATGTTAAATTAATATATTGATGATGAAGATCTTTGAAATCAAGTTGGAGCTATGAGGTAACTCGGAGTGTAGTTGAGAGTTACTGTGCAGTGTGAGAAGGGATTCTAGGCGTTGGATAAGTAGATTTTTTTCTAGGTTTTACCAATGCTATGCAATTAATAGTAATGTTAAATTAATATATTGATGATGAAGATCTTGATACAGGCAATGATTTTGATGATATGTAGGTATTTGTTTTGTTTTGTTTGTTGGTCTGGTTTTCTTTTTTAAATGCTAGCGACTATCTAGGGCCTATTTGTTGACATATTTTTGGTTCAAAGATGGATTGCACTAGATACTATTTTGGTTATTTGCACCCTTAAAAATTTGAATATTTTGTGTTTTTGGTCAACTTGTTCTTTTATTGGTTCTAACTGATTTGTGGTGCACAAGGTTCTCTGGTTTAGTTCCTATAACATTTGTTGCGACCTCATTGGATATGATAAAAAGAAAATAGAATTATAGATCCCACTCAAAATTTAACATTTCAATAGTTTTTAGGATCTCAAGATTTGGGGAATTGCAATGTTTCTATTCAATTTTGTCAACTTGAATTTCAATGTTTCTATTCAATTTTGTCACGTATGAGGGTATGGAACTTGTTGAATTTCCACGATCGTGGGTCTAAGTTAGAATTTTAAAAATCTATGATTCTACCAAACCAAGAATCTCAACAAGAACTACTTTGCACAACAGAAAATATAAAGTAGTAAATCACATATGCACAAGTATACACAAATTTTAACAAATATTGTACAATAATGTACAACCCAATCTTCGTTATATTAAACCAAATTTGAATAATACAACATTCTACAGTGTTATTACAAGATACTCGTTGTAGTTTCTATGTCATATCTTGTCTTGCCATCTTTTGCTTCCATAGCACTCGCTGTCCCTTAGTCCTTCAAAGGACAGCATATAAAGACTCCAGGAGGGCTGCCACCTAACAGTGCTGCAAGTCACTTTTGTTGTAAGTACACGAGCTGATCCAATCTGTGCTCTAGGCTGACCAATACTTTAGCTTTTCAATCTGCCAATCTAGCAGTCACTTTTGTCCATCAGAGTGTTGCACTTTAGGCACCAAACTTCACCCAACTTTCAATTCTTTTTCATCACTTCAAGGTAGCTTGTTTAGGGCTATTTTGGGTAGCCAACACACTACTCTTCACGAGATCAATGGCTCTCAATACCTCACTATGAGATCTGCTCTGAGAAGAGGCCTTCACCCATCAAGATAAGCCTCTCAATTGGCTCTCATAGGCTACAAGTGCCCACACAAGGACACCACCCAAACAAGCTACAAATTCAACATTGAAACAACATCAACATACCTTGAAATCTGGTGCACTTCTATTGTAGGTGATGTTCACTGGTTAGGACAACAATTAGATCACTGTTAACTCTCAATTTTGCCTCCTAACAACCTCCTACAATTGCGGTTGCCTTCTCTTGTGTCCTAGTTGGTTTGTGCTGATACTTGAGCTAATTTGGAGCCCTTTGATTAGGCATGTGGACCCTCACAAGCTATGATTTAGGCCTACGACCTATCTCAATCTCCAGCACAGGTCGATGGCTCCCTTTCACAAGAGATTACAACCTCAAACCCACACAAAACCACCCAGATTTCTTCCTTGAAGTTGTGACTGCCTAACCTTGAACCTTGCCCTTACAAACAATTGCTAAACTTTAGCCCTGTCTCCCTTAAACTTTGGCCCTATCTCCCTTCTTGGTTGAGGCTATGCTTATGTAGTTGTTTCTATATGAAATGTGCCCTTAGATGGATGCACAAATAGCTCCATTTCACCTCCTATTTATACACTTGAAGGAGGGCTTCCGTCATCATGGGCTTCATGGGCTGCCCAACTATCAAGGAGGCTTACTAAACTTACGCTGACCTTAACTCATATGGTGCCAAATCAAAAATAAACTTCAAAAATTCATATCTCACTAAGGACAATTCGGAATTTTACGATTCTCGTTGGATTCTCCTTTCTACCTTCTATCATGTCATCCCATTGCATGTCGAAAGTGCTCCATGGAATTGCCCTAAATCATGATGGGTGCAAAACCCCAAGCTTGGTTCCAAGCCCACAAGTGACTCTTGTGGTGCTTTGCTCTCCAAACCCCGAACCCTAGGGCTTGGAGTACCTCCCAAGCTACTAAAAAATCAACACTCACTTTAGCGAGGTAGGTACTTCCAAGACTAGGAAGTAACTCATTATCATCATCACTACTCGCAACACTCCCCCAACTCTTGGCACTCACAATTGCAACAATCCCTGTTCTATGAACGATGCCTCTCGGAATTGTCACTGTCATTGCTGGAAGCATATTGCTTATTTACGAGAGATTTTTCGGCGTAAATCACGTGATATTTCATTTGTCGACACGTTTTGAACCAACAAGTGTGGTTCATCGTCAGGATAAGTTGAAGAATCAGATCAAGCTTTGCATGTTAAATAGTCAGAGCAGAACCTTCAACGACTATAATTCATGATTGGGCAACGACTATATTGACATTATAGCCGTTGGTCAATATAGCTGTTGCCCGGTCATGAATTATAGCCGTTGGAGGTTTTGCTCTGACTATTTAACATGCAAAGCTTGATCTGATTTTTCAACTTGTCCTAACGATGAACCACACTGGTTGGTTCGAAACACGTCAACAAATGAAATATCATGTGATTTACGTCGGGAAATCTCTCGTAAATTTGATATGGATCACAAAAGCCTCAATTCAACAATCTTGCCTCTTCTTTTCTTGTATCACTTTCCAATCCCTCCATGATTCCTTCTTGCCATGTGTAAGCACCCTTGCTCCCCACTGACCACATGCTCTTCTTGGGTTGCAAAGTCTCCCTCTGAATCTGCTAGCTCCCGCTAGAAATCGACTCTCTCTGAGTCTCTGGAATCTATACCTTCTTCTCGTGGATATGTACCTGCTCCTCTGAACCCTGCATTTGCACCTGCTTCTTTGGAACCTGCACTTGCTCCACCTGCTTCTTCTCATGATACATAGGCTTGCCTGTCAGTCTGTATAGACCATGCACTCTAACTCCAAGCATGATACCAGCGACGTTAGAGCCTCTAGGCCTGCGTCTTTCATTCTCATCCTGGAACATGACGTCAAACCCCTTCTTCTCAATCATCGAGACAAAAATCACACTATATTTGAGCCCTGGTACAAACAATATATCCTGGATCCACATCACTTGTCTTGTCCCCATTTTGAATGGCACAACTCCTGATCCTTGGATCTCCTTTTGACTCTTGTCGCCCAACAACATGTGCAACTTTGAGTCCCATTCAACGAGAGTCCCAAAAATCTCTCGTGACCCTCTCATATGTTTTGGCGCACCACTGTCTACGTTTTATTCATCCTCATCGATAATACCCTATGAGAAATGAGAGATCATGGCAAAGTCCTCCTATCTCTTGGTGCGATCATCTATCTCAGTAGAAGTGGCAACACCGACAACCTCCTTTCCTTTCTTCTTCTTGTAATCTCCCTGCTTCTTCATTGGATATGTTGACAAAAAATGACCCTTCAACGTACCCTTCATTCGCACTGCAAGTGCCATGTCATTATCGAAAGTCTTCTTCTTTGGATGAAGATTCTCGTCTTGCAGTGCTTCTTGAATGGAGTCGTCCCATAGCCTATTCCAGTTTGGCAATTTTTCTCTAGCAACAATCCCTTTGATGAAGGGCTTCCATTCCTTAGTGAACCCTTTAAAAGCAATCCTCACCATATTAGAATCTGAAATAGTCACATTGACGACAACAAGCTCATCTCTGACCTGATACAATCTTGTTAGATACGAAGCCACTCCTTCACCTTTTATCATCTTGGTGGACTTCAACTTATCCTCCAATACTAACACCCGATTCTCGTTTTTATTCTGGAACGAATTCTGAAGAGCCATCCACATCTCAAGTGTAGTGTTCCTTCCAGACAATTGAGGTATTAAGGAATCCTTCATACCATCAAGGATGATCAAACTTGCCCTCGTATCCAAATCCTCATACACTTCCATCTCCTTCGGGTCAGTTGGCTTCTTTATGACTCTCGGTGAATTCCCAAATCCCGTTGACCTGCAAGACTAACTTGATCCTTTCTTTCCATGGACTATAGTTGGTCAATCCCTCCAACCTGTACTCATACTAGATATCAGCGCGCAACTTTGACATTGTCACCCACAATGTGACAAACTCCCTCTTAAGTTGTATTTCATTGTGCACAACTCTGATTCACTGACTTCCAAAGCAGCTCAAACAAGCTTTGATATCATGTTGAATTTCCGCGGTCTTGGGTCTAGGTTAGATTCTTAAAAATCTCTGACTCTACCAAACCAAGAATCTCAACAAGAACTACTTTGCACAACATAAAATATAATGCAGTAAATAACATATGCACAAGATACACAATTTTAAACAAATATTGTACAATAATGTACAACCCAATCTTTGTTATATTAAACCAAACCAAATCTGAATAATACAATATACACGATACAATGACAATGTTCGCTGCAAAGTCTATGTTGTATCTTGTCTCGTCGGTCTTTCGCTTCTGTACTGCTCACTCGCTGCCCCTTTGTCTTTCATAGGACAACACATAGAGGCTCCAGGAGGGATTTCACCTAACACCGCTGCAAGTCACTATTGCTGCATGTACATGCGCTGATCCAAAATGCTCTTTAGGCTGGCCAATCCATGAGCTCTCCAATTTGCCAAGCTAGTAGTCACATTTGTCCATCAAAGTGCTGCACTTTAGGCACCAAACTTCACCCAACCTTCAACTCTTCTTTGTCATTTCAAGATAGCTTGTTTAAGGCTACTTTGGGTAGCCAACACACTGCCCTCCACCAGATCAATGGCTCCCAATACTTCACTGTGAGATCTGCTTCGAGAAAAGGCCTTCACCCATCAAGATAAGCCTCTCAATTGGCTCTCACAGGCTGCAAGTGTCCACATAAGGGCACAACTTAAACTAGCAACAAATTGAACACTGAAACAACATCAACATACCTTGAAATATGGTGCACTTTTGTGGTAGGTGACGTTCACTGATTAGGGCAACAATTAGCTCACTGTTAACCCTCAATTCTACCTCTAACAACCTACTACAACTACGGTTGCCTTCTCTTGTGTCCTTGTTGGTCTGCACTGATACCTGGGCTAATTGCCTTCTCTTGTGTCCCTGTAGGCTTGCGGGCCCTCACAAATTATGATTTAGGCTTTCGACCTATTCATTCTCTAGCAAAGACCTACGCCACCCTTTCACAAGAGATTACATCCTCAAACCCACTCTAAACCACCTAGATTTCTTCTATGAAGCTACAATTGCCTAGCCCTAAACTTCGGCCCTGCAAACAATCCCTAAACTTTGACCCTGTCTCCCTTGAGCTTCGGCCCTGTCTCCCTTCTTGGCTATGGCTATGCTTCTGTAGTTGTTCTCTATGAAATGTGCCCTTGGATGGGTGCACAAATGACTCCATTTCACCTCCTACTTATACACTTGAAGGAGGGCTTCATAAAACATCATCATGGGCTGTCCCACTGTTAAGGAGGCTTACTAAACTTAAGCCAACCTTAAACTCATATGGTGCCAACTCAACAATATATTTCAAAAATTCATATCTCACTAAGGGAAACTCAGAATTCGACGATTATCCAAGCATTGGATTCTCCTTTCCGTTCTCTATCATCTCATCCCATCACATGTCCAAAGTGCTCCATGGAATTGCTCCAAGTCACGATAAATACAAAACCCCATACTTGGGTTCTAAACCCACAAGTGACTCTTGTGGCACTTTTCTTTCCAAACCTTGAACCCTAGGGCTTGGAGTACCTCCCAAGCTACTAAAAAATCAACAGAACTAGCATTTAAGCAACAACAAAAAGACTTGTACATATCTCATATTTCATGATTTGGGAAATTGCAATGTTTTTGTTCAATTTCTCATGAATTAGGGTATGAGACTAGCATCTAATCAAGAGCATGAAGCCCTCTGTATATCTCAATGTTGGTGGGAGTGGTGGTTGAATTCTTTTGTCACGACCCTAATAGAAGTGTACCCATCATTCAACAAAATCTCGATTTGACATATTAACCTCTCTTTCATCTTATTTTATTGATTAGAGGGTGATATTAATGACGAGGCTTCAAACATATACAATGATATTGATGATATGTAGTTATTTGTTGTAGTAGGAATTTTTTTGGACACTATTGTTTCGAAGATAGACTGCACGTGGTGCTATTTGGTTATATGCACTAGTGTGATTGAATTTCTATTCTCATTATGTGAAATTGTAAATGTTTTACTTTGAATTTTAAAGAGATTTGAATTTTTAACTTTTTTTTTTTAGTACGAAAAAAGCATGATTGTATTATAACCATTGAGTCCCAATACAAACAGAAAGAGAGAGAGTTAATACATTCAGCCCAATAAGAAGACAAACTGTAATATTGCGGGATACAATCTATACCATACAAAACCTTACCAAGAATAGAATCTGGAAATAGGTGAGAAAAACCGAAAAAGGACTATATTTATTTTTTATAGGTTAAAAATTGTGTCCTTCATGTCCCATTTCTGCGGTTAGGAACAAGTCTTCAACTCTACACTTTTGAGTCCTTGATTGGACAGCTATAATATTTTAGCATTGACTTTGGTTTATCATTTTTTATTTGGTATCTACTACGTATATATCAGTCCATTGTTCATATTTAGTGCCAATGTGTTTATCCGAAGAAGTTTTATAGTATAAAATTTTGAAAATAAAATAAGATATATGTTATATTTCTAATGATTGTCGTGGTTTGACCGATTTTGCTGATTTTTTGTCCTTGATGTTTTGGAGAAGATGTTTTCTAAACCTTCATTGTTTTTTAAATTATGTTTTTTAAATTATATTTTATATTTCTAAGGATTGTTGTGGTTTGCTGATTTCGCTGAATTTTTTGCTAACGTTTCCGAGATGTTTTTCTAAACCTTCACTGGTTCTGGTTTTTTTTGCTGATGTTGATGTTGTCAACATTGCTCTAGATACTGTCACGCTTGCCACCCCTTTCTCCAATGCCATTTTCAATGAATTTACAAGGTCATGCATTTCTGTGAGGTTATTTGAACCTCAAGCTTGAAGGAAGATTTTTTTTTGCTGATGTTGATGTTGTCAACATTGCTCTAGATAGTGATAAGCTTGCCACTCCTTTTCTCCAATGCCATCTTCAATAAATTTACAAGTTCATGCATTCTGCGAGGTTATTTGAACTTCAAGATTGAAAGGAAGATGTTTTTGCTAGACGTACAAGATGCACCATCAAATCCATTAGTTGCCTTGGGGGGTCACATCAAAGAAAACCCGAAGGGTTGGATTTGTCAATCTGTAACCTTATCCTTTGTTGCATGGTTGACATCTCCATAAATACATATAACAATATGGAAAACATCAAGTGGGAAACTATTCTACCTTGTTACAAGAGAAACTTTTGTGGCCATATAGCCTAGGCCACTACATGTAGGACAAATCTCTGGTCTATTAGTCCAGATCTTCGACTTGGTTTTTGAACGTTTCAATCTAGGATTTAGCTTACTATTTTCCATCGCTCTTCTGATAGTATTGTTAAAATACGCTAATCACTTCCGCATGAGGATTTCGCTAAACTTAGAGAGTCAATGAACTGAGGGTTGAGTATTGAGTGCTGAGTGTCGAGTTAAGTGATAGACGATTTTTAGTGTGTGGTTGCATGTCAAGATATTTTAGGCGTCGGGTTCATTGTAAGTATTATGTTTTATGTGATCAATAGAAGAACCGCAACTAATATGATTTGTGTGTGAATTACTTGTTTTGTCTCCTTAACTTTTCCAACAAATTCGTATCAGAGCGACGCTACAAAAAGCGAGGGAGAACACATCAGCAAGAATATGTGTGAGAAGAGAGAAATTTATATTTTCTTGCGGTTAGTGCTGTAACACACCTTGTAAGTTATATACAGGGCGTTATAACGCACAAAGGCTCAGCAGAGAGCCGCGTTAACAGGCTGAAACTTACGCGGTTTTGGAAGCACGCGAGTCAAACTTGTTTTCGTGGCGTTAGAGGACTAACGCTGGAGTTTGGCGTCGCGCACTACGTTAGTCGCATGCCCTCATCACGAGAGGAGCGATAGCGTGTTAAAATATTACGTGGTTTATATGATGAGAGGTTTTAAAACATTCGAATTTTTTTTCTTATATGTTAAAGTGGAGTGACATACGTTAAGTGGGTCTTTTATTCTATGGTGATTATAAAGGTTTTCTTTTAATAAAAATGTTTTAAAAATATTTATATATAATAAAAAAATTAAGAAGGAATTTTTTGTTGGTTTTATTGAAACGGGTGTTTTTTGAAAAAGGAGCTTTGCAAAGCTTACAAGAATGAGAAATTTAAGGTTTTTTTAAAGAGAAATTTTTGGAGAAAGATGATTTTTCTCAAATTTCCAGCACCAGTTCCCACCATTTACAGGGAAAGATTATGATGTGTGGGCCATTAAGTTGGCGACCATTTTGTAGGCTCATGATGTTGGGATTATGTCCAGCTTGGATTTTCAGAACCGAAGGATGAAGCAGAAGAACGAGCTCTTAACAATACAGAGAGAGAGAACACTGGAAGAAAGACAAGAAGAAAAATGCACAAGCGTTGCAGCTTATTCAACAGGGAGTGGACCGAGCAGTGTTCTAGAAGATTATGATTACGTCTTCAACGAAGGAATCATGGGATACTTTCGCGATAAACTATAAAGGTGTGATCAAATTCAATATTGTTAAGTTACATAATACGGGGAGAGATTTTGAAAGTCTGCAGATGAATGAGACATAGGACATCAATTCTTTCATGAATCGGGTCATAACTGTCATAAATCAGTTAAAGATTTATGGTGAACAATTAAAGATCAAACAATGGTTGAGAAGGTCCTCAGAGCTTTGTCTACCAAATTTGATGTTGTGGTAGCAACCATAGAAGAAGCCAAGGAATTGGCATCATTAACAGTTGATGAGTTGATGGAATTACTTCTATCACATGAGGCAAGGATAGACAGAAATAAGGATTCCACGTTACAAACCGCCTTCAAAAGTCAGGTTTCTATTTCAAGGGACAGAGGTCGAGGTAGAAGTAAATTGAGAGACAGAGGACGAGACATAAGATATGCTAGTTAGAGAGATGGACGAGAAGAGCATGAACATGAAAGTGGAAGCAACTATAGAAGCTTCAACAATAATCAAAGAGTTGACAAATCAAAGGTGAGATGTTATTATTGCAATAAATTTGATCACTATGCTCATGGTTGCAGGAAGAAGATAGCCGATTAAGGGAACCAGAGATCTAATGTCACTATAGAGAGTATTAACTCCATGTTTCTATCTTTCCATACCATGAATGAAACATTTGATAGTGTGTGGTTATTAGATAATGGTTGTAGTAACCACATGACAGGAAACAAGAATTTGGTTGCAAATTTCGATCAATCTATGAAAACAGAGGTAAAGTTGGGGACTAACATGACTGTGGAAGTAGATGGCAAATGAATGATCAACATTCTGACCAAGCAGGGGGAGCCAAAGACAATATCAGAGGTATATTATGTTCCTAGTCTCAAACATAATTTGATCAGTGTTGGTCAATTGACACATAAATGATACAAAGTTATCTTTCAAGGTTAAGAATGTGTTATATATGACAAGCCCCCAAGTAAGCAGCTGATAGCGAAGGTGCATATGACGAGGAACAAAATCTTTCCCCTAATTATGAATTACAGTGATTAGGTCAGTTCTTTTACAATTGCATGTTCTAATGATTATTGGTTATGGCACTTTCGATTTGGACACTTGCACTTTTTTGGTTTAAGATTGTTGCAGCAGAAATAGATGGTCAGAGGATTACCTCCCATCAAAGAACCTGCTAGTACTTGTGAGTGTCGCATATTGGGAAAGCAACACCGTGAAAGTTTTCCAAAGGGTGTTGCATACAGAGCAAAGAAACCTCTTGAGCTAGTGCATACAAACTTGTGTGGACCTATAAGGACACAATCGATTGGTGGAAGTTGTTACTTCCTCACTTTCATTGATGACTATAGTAGAAAGACTTGGGATTATTTCTTGAAGTAGAAGTATGAAAAGCAGAGAACCAAAGTGATCGATAGATCAAGGTATTAAGGTCAGATCTTGGTGGAGAATATGACTCAAAGACATTCCATGATTACTGCAAACAACATGGAATCAAAAGAGAGTTTACAACCAGGTAACTTACCACAACAGAATGGTGTAGCAGAGAGAAAGAATAAGACAATTATGAACATGGTAAGAAGCATGTTGAAAGGAAGAAACTTGCCTAATGAGTATTGGGTAGAAGCATTTGCATGTGCTATTTATGTGATCAACAGATCTCCTACAAAGCATGTTATCAACAAAGTACCAGGAAAAGCATGGTCAGGTATGTCTTGCAGCGTATCTCATTTCAGAGTATTTGGATGTGTATCTCATGCACATGTGCCTAAGGAGCAAAGAGGCAAATTGGATGATAAAAGTGAAAAATGAATATTCACTGGTTATAGTGAGCAATCAAAAGCTTACAAATTGTATAACCCTGTCACAAAGAAGACCATAATTAGCAGAGATGTTGTGTTCAAAGAACAAGAGTCATGGAATGGAACTGTAGATAAAATAGTTGATGCACAATTGCCACTGATGGAAAAAGATGTTGTAGCAAAAAAGGAGCAGCAAGAATCACAGATGAAGACACCAAACATAGACACCAACAAGGACTCCAAGATTTTCAGAGCAACATGAATCTTCAAGTAGATCAATAGATCGAGAAGAAATCAATGGTAAGAGAAAGATGAGAAGTTTGAAAGATATTTATGATGATTTGGATGTTAGTTCAAATTTTGCATTGTTGTCATTCCAACCTTCTTCGTTTGAAGAAGCAATTAGAGATGAAAATTAGGTGCAAGCCATGGATGAAGAATTTGAAGCTATTGAAAAGAATGACACATGAGATTCGGTTCATTTTCCAAAGGACAAAAATCTCATTGGTGTAAAGTGGGTGTACAAGACAAAGTTGAATGAGAAAGGTGAAATTGACATATTTAAAGCTAGACTTATAACAAAAGGATTCTCGCAACAACCGAGAATAGACTCTAAAGAAACATTTGCTCCGGTAGCCATATTGGATACTGTAAGAGCGTTTCTAGCCACAATAGCTCAGAACAAGTGGAAAGTATATCAGATGGATGTGAAATCAGCGTTCTTGAATGGAATTCTAGAAGAAGAAATTTATGTGCAACAACCTCTAGGATATGAAGTTGAAGGTAACGAAGAGAAAGTTTCATTAGGGGATTTTTGAGGTCTAAAATGGGCTTCTTAAGAAAAATGTACCAAAATAAAATTTATAAGAACCAATAGGATTAAAGATGATGATGTGAACCATGGGGGACGATTCACCATTTTTGGAGTAAAAAAGTAAAGAGATTAAAAAATAATAAAATAATAAAACTACTTTTTGCTCCCCAAGGTTTTACTCAAATTTTGAGTGGGAGTACTCATTGGATGCAAAATTTAATTCTTCACCTAAAGAGTACCCATGTTGCTTGTATGTTGATGACATGATTTTTATAGACGATTTTGAGATAGATGAATTTAAAGTAGCCATGATGAAAGAATTTGAGATGACAGATCTTGGTCTCATGAACTATTTCATTGGCATAGAAGTTGAGCAATTAGAAAAACAATTTTTTATTTGTCAAAATCAATATGCCAAAGATTTGTTGAAAAGATTCAGGATGGAAAATTGCAAACCTGTTCCTACACCAGTTGCAACAGGTACAAAGTTACGTAAGGATGATGAAGGATCAGAGGTCAATCCAACTCTATTCAAAAGATTGGTTGGCAGCCTCATGTATCTCACAGTTACAAGACCAGATATTATGCAAGGAGTGAGTTTGATTTCCATATTTATGAAGACTCCAAAAGACACACATTAGAGTGCAGGAAAAATAATTTTGAGATACATAGCAGGAACTAGAGATTGTGGCATAATGTATAAAAGAACAAAAAAGAAAGATTTGATTGGATACACAGATAGTGATTTTGCAGGTAGTTTGGATGATAGGAAGGGCACTTCTGGTTTTGTGTTCCACCTTGGTTCAGGTGTGATTTCATGGGCATCTAAGAAGCAACCCATTGTGACACTTTTGTCAGCAGAAGCAGAATATGTAGCAGCAACATGAACAACATGTCAAGCAATGTGGTTAAGAAGAGTATTTGATGGATTCAAACAGAAACAATAAGGATCAACAACAATATATTGTGACAACACCTCAATGATTGCACTATCCAAGAATAGTGTGTTTCATCAAAAGAGCAAGAATATTGATACTAGATATCACTTTATTTGAGAAATGGAGAAGTTCACTTAAAGCCTTGTAAATCTAGTGATCAATTGGCAGATATATTTACTAAGTCATTAGCAAAATATGTGTTTGAGTTTCATAGTTGGGTGTTGTAAGCCTAGCTGAGACATATACCAGCATGCATGTTTGAGTTTTCATGAGTCATGTTTTAGTTTAGTGATCGTAATTAAGGGGAGTGTTAAAATAAGCTAATTTCTCCCGAATGAGGAGTTGGCTAAACTTAGAGAGTTAGTTAATTAAATGTTGAGTGTTGAGTCAAGTCGAGTTAAGTGATAGATGAATTTTAGTGTGTGGTTGCATGTCAAGATATTTTAGGCGAGTAGCTAGTCGAAAAGATTAAATACCCTTGACCGGGTTCATTGTAAGTATCATGTTTTGTGCGATCAATAGAAGAGCCACAACTCGTGTGATTTGTGTGTGAATTATTTATTTTGTATCCTCCGCCTTTCCAACAAGTATTAGGATCTCTTTCCACAAGTCTTCCATGATAGGATAGTCTGATATATGATTCATGGATTTATCATCATTAATGCATAAGATAAATGCAAATATTAAATAATTTTACATCACCTTTTTTCTAAATTAAAACAAATTTTTTATTAATTTAAAAAGTGTCACAATCACAATAGAAATTCTCCACTATAGGTGACTATCTATTTGATTCTTTTCAGAAACATGATTCATAGAAGCATTCCTTTGATTACCAATGATCAACCTAATCGTGAAGTGTCGTTTGCTAGTGAAATTTCTTAGCAGTTGGTGAAAACTGAGCTTTGATAGATGGATTTATGCTAGTTGAATTTATATATAAAGTTAATTGTTCATGGTGATATTTCTTAGCAATTGGGTAAAACTGAGCTTCGATAGATCTATGTATGCTATTTGAATTTATATATTGAGTTAATTCATTTATGTAAAGTTGTTTTTGGTGAATTTCCTTCGCAGCTGGAAAAAAATTCAATAGATGGATGTATGCTAGTTGAATTTATATATTAAGTTAATTCGTTTCTGTAAGGTAATTTATTTTCATGTAGTTTAGGGTTAGATTAACGCTGCGTTTGTTGTGTATTTTAAAATTATATTTGGATAGGTACTTCCATCCGTGTTGTTGTAACGTATTCTTGTTAAATGAAATGTAAAAAAAAACATTTTTTTCAAGCTTTGCCATATTTTTTTTATCTGGTGTTGTCATCTCTTCTCCTTGGAAAGCAAGGCACTGTACATGAAAATCAAAGTATTATCATCGATGTTTTGTGTTAAATACTTAATCCACTAAGGGTTGGTGTGGAACTCATTCCATCCTGCTCTCTCGCTAAACAAGCTTATTCATTTAGTTAGAGGTTGGCTCCGCTCCTATCAATTGCTCGCTAACGCCCACCTCTCTCTCGCTAACCCTCGCTAACCCTTGCTAAGGAATTCATTTGATGTGTTCGGGCGTAACACAAAGATGTGTTGAAACGTGCGTGACTCGACTAAGGAGGGTAGGTCTCTCTTCTCTAGCTTAGAAGGTGGTATCTCTTCCCTGAAGCCCCAAAACTCGCAAGCATTAGACTGAGCCCACCCAATGAAGGAAGTTCCTAGCCACCAACGACATCTTTCTCTATTGATCGATCTTTGAAAAATGATTGGGATGTGCTGAAATAATGAAATGATTTTGGATGCCTATTTAGATGGGTGTATTTTGATACTCCTCATAGATGAATGAGGAGAAACATCCCATATCTGATCCTGAAGTATTCTTATTCTATTCTTACCCTGTGCTCTTAGCGTGGAATGTGAATAGTCAATGGAGTCCAAGAGACTACTTGGTATATGAAGACCAAGGGTGATAAGAATGTAATATTTGTTAATAGAATTGATTTCACGTCTATATTTCATACCAAAGGTGACAAGAATGTAATATTTGTTAATAGAATTGAGTTCACATTTATATTTCATATATGTCCTTTAAGTTTGTGTGGTTTAACGTGGTATTGTTAGAAAACAATTTCACAGGGGCAGAGGAGAGGAGTCTGGCTCAGAATTTAGTTGCGGCAAGGTAAGTCTTATGTTGCGGCAAGAATATTGCAACTACACAGAGGCTTAAATAATACACAGGGAATAACTTATGGAAAAACAAAGTAGAAACAAAAAGGTTGTGGTAAATTTACTCATGAAGGTTTAGAACCACATCGCAACATAACATGCTTTGTATTATATTTCAAAACATAGGAAAAGACATTCACGTGATAAATGGAGGCTCCAAGTGAAAACACAAAAGACTTACTGCGATTTACGCATCACTGGGGTTGTAGAGTAAATGTCTATAAAATCCGTAAAACTGGTTTTCACACACCCACCAATATTTCCTCTACGATTTTCTCCTCACTACCTCACATATTTTTACCCTCTTTCTCACTCTCTAACTTGCAAATGACTTTCACATTCATATTTATTTCAACATACAAATTTGACATTAATACATGGCAGAGCAAATAATTAATACATAGCATGGGCGATTTTACATAATAAATGGTTTTCTGAACTTGTAGGTGTGGAAAATAGTCACGGAGTAAATCTTTTCCCATACCTATTTACCAAAATTCATTAAATGCTTTAAACTCTCTGCTGCGTTGCGTAATGGTCAGCGCTGTACTTCTTCTCTGACTTCAGTGCTTTCGCCTGCAAACAAGATCGCAACTTGCAGAAGTGTACTGAGAAAGTATGGTGGCTATCAGTGTGTTTAATGTGGTGGTTGGGATTAATATTTCCAACACTTCCCCTTAATCACAACTACCGCCATTGAAAATTCCCAAACAGTCTCTAAGATAAAAAAAAACTTTCACGTGTCAATGGCTTTGTGAAAATATCAACAAATTGTTCCTGTGACCTGCAGTGATGCAACACAATTTCATCATTGTTAATCAACTCTCTAATAAAATTATATTTAGCATCAATATGCTTGGTCCTCTTGTGAAAAACAAAATTCTTTGATAATGCAATTGCTGAGGTGTTGTCGCAAGAAACAAGTTGTCGTTTCCCCTTGGTCGTGATGAAAATCCCTCAACATCCTTCTCATCCAAACTGCTTGATACACTGCCGCTGTTGCGACAACATATTCAACTTCTGCAGTTGACATTGAAATTATCGACTACTTCTTAGAGGCCCATGAAATGGCTCCAGAACCCAAATGAAAAACATATCTTGACGTGCTCTTTCTGTCATTGACACTTCCTGCCCGATCGCTGTCAGTGTAACTAACCAGCTTGAAATCATCTATTGTGGCATACAAAATACCATACTGTTTTGTCCTATTGACATGCCTTAGAATCCTTTTCGCCACTTGTCAGTGCGTCTCCTTGGGTGTCTCCATGAACCTCGACACCAAACTCATTGCATACATTATATCCGCTTAATGGTGGTTAATTACATCAAGCTTCCTATCATACTTTTGTATAATGTTGGATTGACATTGTTGTTGCAATATTATTGGCTCAACTTCAACCCCATGACAGTTGGAGTTGGTGCGGGCTTACTGTTTTGCATATTAAACTTCTCCAAAATGTCTGCCACATACTTTGCTTGAGAAATAAAAATGCCTTTTTCGGTTTGCTTCATTCTATGCCCAAAAAATATCTTAACAACCCCAAGTCAGTCATTTCAAATTCACTCTTCATGACCTTTTTTGAAATCAACGATAAGGAAATCATCACTGTCTGTAAAAATAAAATCATCTACATATAAGACAACAATGAGAATCTTACCATCACTCTTTTTGATGTAGAAAGTAGGCTGACCGTCACATTTGTCGAAACCATTGTCCAACAAGTAAGCATCTATCTTGCTATACCATGCACACGGTGCTTGCTTCAGCCCATAAAGAGTTTTTCTCAACCGATACACCTTGTCTTCTGGCCTTCAACCTCATAACCAGGTGGTTGCGCAACATACACTTCCTCTTTTAGCACTCCATTCATGAACGCTGATTTTACGTCCATTTGATATGCTTTCCATTTATGTTGTGTGACAATCACCACAACCGTATGCATTGTCTCCATCCTCGCGACTGGCGCAAACATCTCCGCATAATCTCTTCCATGCTGCTACTTGTATCCTTTGACAACTAGCCTCACTTTATGCCTTTCAATCTTACCGTCGACATTGCTCTTGGTCTTATAGACCTACTTCACTCCAATGACATCTTTTCCTTACGGAAGGTTCACTAACTCTCATGTGTCATTCTTTTCTATCGCTTCTATTTCTTCCTCTATTGCTGCAACCCATTTTTCTTCTTTGATTTCATCTTCAAAATGGATTGGGTCATCTACATGACAAAACAATGCAAATAAGTAATTTAGATCAGTGCTGCTATCAACTTCGTCTTGCTCATAAATCTCATTTAAATTTCTAAATTTTGGTCTTCTTGTGCTTGCTGAAGATGGGCTTGATATGTCACTTGGTGTTGCGGTTTGCGGCATGCTTGGAGAAGCACTTGCTTGATTGCGTGACATTGTCCTATTATTTGTTAATGGTGTTGTTTGCTGCCTACTTTGTTGTGATTGAATAGGTCCAGTAGAGGGAGTCACTATTGAGGAATTGCTTGTTGCTGTCAATTCCTCTTTGTCCTCATGTGGTATACATGCTTTCACATTCACTATCTTCCCTAAACTTCCATCCCATGCTTCTTCTTCCATGAACTACACATCTCTGTTGATTATGACCTTCTTGGTTGATGGATTGTAGAGCTTGTATACTTTGGATTCATCACTATATCCAACAAATATACATTTCTCCCCCTTGCTGTCCAACTTCTTCCTCAACTCGTTCGGGACATGTGCATATGCCACAACCAAAAACTCTCATGTGAGTGGCACTATGCTTTCTTCCACTCCATGCCTCTTCAGGAACTATATTTTGGATGGTTTTACATCTATTCATGATGTATGTTACACAAGTGACAACTTCAACCCAATAATCATCTGGCAAATGCTTTGCCTTCAACATACTCCTTTCCATTTCCATATGGTCCTATTCTTCCTTTCCGCTACACCATTTTGCTAAGGTGTATACCTTGTTGTAAATTGCTTGTGAATTCCATGCTCCCTAAAAAAACGAAGGAAGTCATTTGAGATGTGTTCGCCACCTCTCTCAGTCCTTAGGACTTTGATGTAGTGTCTACTTTTCTTCTCAACAAGAGCTTTGTATTGGTGAAAGCGCTCAAACACTTCACTTTTTTGTTTTAGGAGATAGACCTATGTTTTTTTGTGTGGTCATTTATGAAGGTCAATAAATAATGGCTGCCACCAATTGATGGTGTCTGCATTGGTCCACATAAATATGAATGGACAATCTCCAAAGGTTCCTTTGCCCTTACTGAATTTCCTGCTAGAAATGTCTCTCTATGTTGCTTGGCCAAGATACATCCTTCACATAGGCTATCCGATTTTTATATAAGAGGCAACCCCTTCACCATGTCTTTTCTATGCAGCAAATTCAAATCTCCAAAGTTGAGATGTCCAAATCTCAAATGCCATAACCAATTTTCATATTTGACCTCTGCTTGATAGTTCACTTGTGTGATAACTGCATTTTTTCTTCCATCCTCTTGTACATTCATTGACAATTGTGCTTGGGCACCATCTTCTTTAAAATATGATCTTATCTTTAGGGGAAACATTCTATTGCTTGCCATCTGAACCTTTGCAATCACCTGTCTGCTTGGAGGCCTATCCAAAATTGTGCACTCATCATTTTTGAAAAATACATTGTAGCCCTTTTGCATGAGTTGTCTAATGCTTATGAGGTTATGCTTTAGACTGGGGACAAAGTAAACATATGAGATGTATTTCTTCTCTCCCTTATTTGTTAGGATATTAACTCTTCCTTTTCCCATGACAGAGACTTTGCTATCAATCCCTAATGTCACTTCAGATTTCACACTTTCATCTAGATTGGAAAACATTTCTATGTTCCCTGACACGTGGTTGCTACACCCCGAATCTAGATACCATACATCACTTTGTTTTTCCTGTGCTACATTACAAGCTAAAAACATGCTATCACATTTCTGATTTTCCTTTGTAAAATTTACACTTGGTTTGTTACTAATGTCATAATGCTTCTTTCCACATTCATTTGCATAATGACCATACTTCTTACAGTAATGACATTGAACTTGAGAATTATCATACCTCTGAATTTGTGCTTGATTTTGGCTTTGGGCCTTGACTTGGATTTTGATTGCCGCCCCTTCCACTTGAGCTTGAAGGGCTACTTCTTCCACCTCTATGTGGGCTTCTTCCTCTTCCTCTAGCATATCATCTTCCCCCGCCTTTACCTTGACCAAATGAAACTTGTGTCTTGAAGGCATGCTCCAATAAGGAGCTTGTTGCTCTATTTAGTTTATGTTCATGAGAAGTCAGTGATGCATGAAGCTCATCCACTGAGAACTATGAGAGATCCTTTGTCTCTTCTATGGCCACAACAATGACATAAAACCTTGTCGAAAAACTTCTCAAAACTTTCTCAACTATTCTCCTTTCCTCAAGTGTCTCACCATGAACCCTGATTTGAGTAACCAACCTAATTACATGTGTAAAAAAAGAGTCTACATTCTCAGACTCTTTCATACAAAGTATTTCGAAATCTCTTCTCAACATTTGCAGTTTTGTTGTCTTGACTTTTGCCATGCCTTGGTACGCTATCTGGAGGGTGTCCCATGATTGCTTGGACTTTGTTGCTGTTGCAACCCTTGGGAAAATACTTTCACGAACTACTTGAAATATGTAAAAGAGGGATTTTGCATCCTTCTTCCCGTTGTCCCTCAACAAATCCATTTCTACTTGAGACAAGGCATTGTATGCTGCTGCATCTGCTGATTCTTGAAAACCATTCTCCACCAAATCCCAAATGTCTTGAGAAGAAAACATGGAATTCATTGTAATAGCCCAATAGTCATAATTTTTTCCATTAAACTGAAGTATCTGGGGATTATTCAAGCTTGTGCTTGATGTTGCGAGTTCTGAGTGAGAAAAAAAACTCTCTCCAAAGGAAAAAACAATTTTCCCTCAAAACGATTTTTGACTCCTAGTAAAAACACTTGTTTTTACACTAGCAAAGTTTAACCCGCTTTGATACCATGTTAGAAAAAAATTCGAAGGGGTAGAGGAGAGGAGTCTAGAAAAAACACTTGTTTTTACACTAACAAAGTTTAACCCGCTCTGATACCATGTTAGAAAAAAATTCGAAGGGGCAGAGGAGAGGAGTCTAGCAAAAACACTTGTTTTAACACTAACAAAGTTTAACCCGCTTTGATACCATGATAGGAAAAAATTCGAAGGGGCATAGGAGAGGAGTCTAGCTTAGAATTTGACTCCTAGTAAAAACACTTGTTTTTACACTAACAAAGTTTAACCCCCTCTAATACCATGTTAGAAAAAAAATTCGAAGGGGCAGAGGAGAGGAGTCTAGCAAAAACACTTGTTTCTACACTAACAAAGTTTAACCAGATACCATGTTAGAAAAAAATTAGAAGGGGTAGAGGAGAGGATTTTAGCAAAAACAATTATTTTTACACTAACAAAGTTTAACCAGCTGTGATACCATGTTAGAAAAAAATTCGAAGGGGCAAAAGAGAGGAGTCTAGCTCAGAATTGAATTGCACCAAGGTAAGTCTTATGTTGCGGCAAAGATATCACGACTACATAAAGGCTTAAATAATACACAAGAAATAATGACAAAACAAAGTAGAAACAAAAAGGTTGCGGTAAATTTACTCATTAAGGTTTAGAACTACATCACAACATAACATACTTTGTATTATATTTCAAAACATAGGAAAATACATTCCCCTGATAAATAGAGGCTGCAACTCCAAGTGAAAACACAAAAGAATTACTACGATTAGAATCACTGGGGTTGGGGAGTAAATGTTAAAACTTCGTAAAACCCACCAATATTTACTCATGAAAGTTTAAAACCACATTACAACATAACACACTTTGTATTATATTTCAAAACATAGGAAAATACATTCACCTATAAATGGAGGCTGCAGCTCCAAGTGAAAACACAAAAGAATTACTACGATTTACGAATCACTGGGGTTGTGGAGTAAATGTTAAAACTCCTTAAAACCCACCAATATTTACTCATGAAGGTTTAGAATCACATCGCAACATAACATACTTTGTATTATATTTCAAAATATAGGAACATAACATACTTTGTATTATATTTCAAAATATAGGAAAATACATTCGCTTGATAAATGGAGGCTACAGCTCCAAGTGAAAACACAAAAGAATGGGGTTGCGAGTAAATGTCTATAAAACTCCATAAAACCCACCAATATTTCCTCCACGATTTTCTATGTTGCGGTAGAGATATCACAACTACACAAAGGCTTAAATAATACATAGGAAATAATGACAAAACAAAGTAGAAACAAAAAGGTTGTGATAAATTTACTCATGAAGGTTTAGAAACACATCACAACATAACATGCTTTGTATTATATTTCAAAGCACAGGAAAATACATTCGCCTGATAAATGGAGGGTGCAGCTCCAAGTGAAACACAAATCACTGGGGTTGTGGAATAAATGTGTGTAAAACTCTGTAAAACCCACCAATATTTTCTCCATCCTCTCTCTAGATTTCTAACTTGCAAATGACTTTTATATTCATATTTATTTCAACATACAAATTTCACATTAATACATGACAAAGCAAATAATTAATACAAACATTGGACGATTTTACACAATAATTGGTTTTTTGAACTTGCATGGGTTGTGGAGTGTGGGCAAGGGTTGTGGAGTGTGGGCAACAGTTGCGGAATAAATGTTTGCCCATACCTATTTATCAAAATTCATTAAATGTCTTAAACTCTCTATTGCAGAATAATTGGTTTTTTGAACTTGCATGGGTTGTGGAGTGTGGGCAAGGGTTGTGGAGTGTGGGCAACAGTTGGCGGAGTAAATGTTTGCCCATACCTATTTATCAAAATTCATTAAATGTCTTAAACTCTCTATCGTAGAATGAACTTTTATCCTCTCTCTCGCTCTCTAACTTGCAAATGACTTTTACATTCATATTTATTTCAACATACAAATTTGACCTTAATACATGATAGAGCAAATAATTAATACATAGAGTGGATGATTTTACATAATAACTGGTTTAGGAAACTTGCAGGTGTTGTAGAGTGTGGGCAACAGAGTAAATGTTTGCCCATACCTATTAACCAAAATTCATTAAATGCCTTAAACTCTATTGCGGAATGGTTAGCACTGTAATTCCTCTGCTGTGACTTCAATCCTTTCATTGCAAAGAAAATAGCAACCTACACAAATTGACTGGGCAAGTATGGTGGTTGTCACTGTGTTTTTCGCAATCGTTAAGATTAATATTTCCAACACTTCCCTTAGTGACAACTGCGGCCATTTGAGCCACTTGTTTTTGTGATTTTTGTGGATATGAGGGCTACAACTCCTCAATTATAACTCCTCCATGCACTTCTTAGAAACATCATTATTTTCCTGCTAGCCCTTAAGCGCTTGTCAGTCCAGTGCTCTGCTTTGTTCTTGGCGTGTTAGACCTCTGATATTTTAAGCTTGTCATTCTGGTATCATTCCTCTGCGCTGAAGACTATGAATTGTGATGCGTGGAACTGTGCCAAGAATATGCTGCTCGTGGTTGGTTCTATTTAACTGCTCATTGAAAGGGTCGAGACTGTTGCTTTCAATGGTTTATGCGAGGTATTGTTGGAATGGTGCTGGAACAGTGCGTTGAAGACCGACAAAAACCATGACTTAGCTTTAAACGTTGGTGGAAACTCCTGCAACACTGGTCGAAATCATGACTATGCAGTGGCCGTGGCCTGGGTATACTGCGTTGGTGTGTTTGCTAATTGTGTTCGTTGAAAGACTCCTGCTCATGACTGGCTATCATATGGTGCATGCCGTAAACATGAGTGTGATATGTACAATACCTTGAGTCTACTATGCGTTGGAATGGCTTAAAATGAGCTTCTGAAATTTGGGCGTTGCAAATGATATAATCGTATCACATATATATTATGATTGTGGGCTGCGTTGAAGTTTTCAATAATGTGAATACTAGTTTGTATTGATTAAAAGAGTTTTATATGTGTGTATGCTGTTTTGAAGATTGTATGGTCCCGTTGTGCGTTAAATTTTTTGAAGGGTTGCGTTTTGTATTAACGACCATGTATCAATTGCATGGTGGGTAACAATTCTAGCATCTGATGTGGTTGGGTTGTACTTTGTATGTTGAACTCTGAAGTTAATATGTGCGAGCGTTGAACACCGTGCGACAAGGTTTTGACTTGCCCCTTGAGGAAGGGACGTGAACATTAAAATCCATTTCATATGTAGGGCCGTGTTTGTAGCGGGAGCTGAGGCCATTCAGCGTGGAATGCAACGTTGAGAGTAGTCAGCGTCGCTCAAACCATCTTTCCTTCATGACTGTGTAAAATGTTGACCCGCTGGCCGTAAGTATCTGTGGTGAGTCGCCACCTCTTATATGGTATTCCTCCAGCAAAAATGGTTCTATTTCATACGATGTCTCCTATCCTACTAACAATCACACAACCGATAGTTTCTGGAAACTGCATTGAACTATCTTATTCTTGCCTTGAGACAACCATTACTCACGTCTTTCGACATCCATCTTATATTGCTTCAAATTTGATTCAAATTTGAGGAAGAACCCTTTTGAATCAATTCCGCCTGGCTGTCATAGGTGGCTCTAGGATCTGCTTCTGCCCGCACCATTCCAGAATTTAAAAAAAAAACAGAAAGGAAAATGCCATAGTGATTGCAGTGCATTAAATGACTGTCATATGCATGGCTCCAATTATATGAGCGTTGATGGTTCGCCCTGCCCTGTATGCTGGTCCTTCTCAGTGTGTATTCTATGAAGTCATAAATGTGGTGAAGTAATCACCAAATATCATTGATGCATGAATTTGGTTCGTTGGTTAATGCATTGAAGTCTGTGCAGTGAAGTCCAACCTGGTGGAACACCGTTAACATTTTAATACATTCTACTATCGACAATACAGTGATGATTAACCAAGCCATTATCAGAGAAATTTAAACATGAAATTTAAACACGAAACAAGATTGATTTTTTGCAGCTTCAATCACAATTTCAGCGAGATAAATTACAACAATATAGTTATCATTTTGAATATGTTTTTTTCAAAACATTGATACAAATTTTGCATTAGTAACAAGAAATTGCAGATATAGTACCCATTTCAAGAGAAAAAATGTGCAGAAAGGAGTAGGAATTCAACTTGCACTTCCCAAGTTGATCATCAAATCTTGGGAAGAGTTTGTCATCAACAAGCACATAACAGGTTTTGGGAAGAGTTTGTCAGCAACAAGCACATAACAGGTTTTGGATATGATAAGGAGGTGTACTTTCATACTCCAAATTATTCAAATCTCATCAAATTTCAAAGTGTTGGGTTTTTTCATGACAATTCACCTTCACCTGTTTCAGATTCTGCTCATCCACATTAAAAACATATTGTGAAATATCAATATTGTGACCACGTTGGCCATGTGAAAGATCACTGTTTTGATTTTCACCAGTGCAAGCATTGTGGTCAATGTACTCATTTTTTACAAAGATGCTTCAAAAACAATTTTTTACAAAGATGCTTCAAAAACAAGCCTCCCGCAAGAACAAATATTCACCTTGGTTGGATTGGCAATGGGTTTCAACAACCAAGAAGATATTTTAGTCATATGTCAGAGTTTTTTTATATAGTATTGAAAAGTCTTGCAGTTGATTTTTCTTGGTCTTCTCACCTTGTATCTCACAGTGGGGGAACTGATGGTCATATACAAGTTTTAAAGATGTATCAAGCGAGTCTGAGCCACAACTTGAACTTGCTGCCTGAGCCTACAGCGAGAGACAACCATAAGGAGATTCAAATTACTTGTAGCCAGAGACATAGAAGCCCATGCCTTTGGTTGGTGGCCTTCCTTAAACCACCGCAGGTTGTAGACCTCCCTTTTTTTAGGTTGAAGGCCTCCCTCTCCAAAGCATTAAAGACACTTCCTCTAGTAGAAGACTTCAACTTCTTGTTAGATTTAGAAGAGTTCCGGGAATGACACTAAGCGTTATTTTGGTTGGTGGCATTCCTTAAACCACAACAAGTTGTAGACCTCCCCTTTTCAAGGTTGAAGGTCTCCCTTTTCAAAAAATTGGGAGCATTTTCTTTAGCAAAAGACTTCAACTTCTTGCTAGATTTGGAAGAGTTCTGAGAACTGTATAAGCGTTCCAGTGTTGGTGGTAATTCTTAAACCATTGCCGATTGAGACCTCGAGTTCTCCCACCTTACGCCATCATCTTAGAGAGCATTCAACTTATTATTGTCATGCATTGTTGTATTTTTGTATTAGAGCTCTCTTTTTAGACTTGTATATATCTCTTCGAATTAAGGGAGAATGTTGGACACCTAATTTGCTAAGAGTTGGTGTGGAATGTGAACAATCACCAAAGTTCAAAAATTACAATAATATAATATTAATGTACATTTAATAGAATTGAATTCACGTTTATCTTTCATATTTGCCTATAAATTTGTGTTGTTTAGCATTTTGTTTGACCCCATATTTTTCTAACAATAAACATTATCCTCATTGTTTCTCACATTTGAAGAAAAGCATGAACAAACATAGTCAACATGGCTATTTTGCCATTTGCCAACAATTTACTAAACACTTGTATCATATCACAAGTGTTACATAATAGTTTGGAATCATTTTAGTGATTTCACTTCGGGAAAAGAAAAAGATGATGTAGCCCTGGTAATCATCTTCCCAGTTCTTATAATAATTTATGGGTTTTTTAATAATAATTTTAGTTTTAAATACATTTAATTTTGTAAAAATATCCTTATATATTTCTGTAAAATTATTTATTTAAAAAAAAACAATTGTGAAGACATCCACGTACGTTTGTGGAAAGACTACCATCTTTCAAATTCTTATAATACTGGCTATTTTTGATAGTTTTAGTTTAAAATAAATAAATTTATAAAAATATTATATAATATATACTTTGTAAACTTATTATTATAAAATATACAATTGTTAAAAGACCGAACTCCAGCAAGTGTTGAAGACTATCATCTTTCAGTAATTAATGGCTATTTAATAATAATTTATAAAAATATCTTTATATATTTTTGTAATATATTTATTTAAAATTAAAGTTTTTTTTTTTGTTGATAAGTGGGTGAATTCTGGAAATCACTCTTACCCTTTGGCTGAGAGGCCACGATTCAGGTGTATCTAAGCTGTCAAAGTCAATTGAGGATCGCACCTAGCCTAAGCCGCACTAGCGGAAACCATGCTGGATTTTTTGGTATCGGCGAGACTAGAACCGGTGACCTTTACAGATGGAGCGCCTTAACAGCGCGCTCCTTCACCGACTGTTCTATATCTCTTTGATTATTTAAAAGTAAAATTAAGTTAGTTATTTAAAAAAATAAAACAATTGTTGTAAGACCAAACTCCACCAAGCCATGAGCCCTGCCAGGATAACGTTCAATAGATCCAACTACCAAGCTATATGCAAACCAAAGTTCAACACATGAAGTGCCCGTCCGAGGAACAAGGGAATGTATAACCCGTGGGTTTGAAGGGTATGTTGTATATAAACACCATTGTAGCTTTCACACAGTCAATGTGGGATAATTCCCCACGACCAGACACATAAAATAACATAAAACCCCAAGTGTTTCATGCACTAATCTACAAATGAAAAGGGACGGCAGCCAAATCACGGGGATGAAATCAATGGCAAAGAATAATTGCGGATCCCCTTGGTTATCGAGCTTTTAGAGAAGGGGGGTGAGGTCCACAATTTCTGGTTTTGTGGAAACCGTCTTTTCTTACGTGGTACTTTGTGGTGAATTGCGCACCCCCCAAGGTCTCAAGCTGCTTACCAGCGGTGACCCACTAGCCGCCTCCTGTGCAATTCCACTTCGGTTTACAACAATAGCGCAGGGATTCATTCTGCCAGACAAAGTGGCGGCTGAAAACGAGTTTCTTTATGTGGTCATGTTTCGGATGCAGGGCATCTCATCTTCTCCATGAGAACCACAACGCCAAACATCTTTTCACTATTGACAATTGTTTGAAAAGGAAAATTTCATTAGCAAATTATGCATAAATAGTTCGCTAGAGTCCCTTCGTAAAATTTTGAAAAGGATGAAATTTATGTGTAATCATGTCACTGAAACTTGGATAGGAATTCCAGAATGCCATAAACATATAGTGGGATCTTGTTACTTTGACTTTCAGTATATACACCACATACTATATCTTTATCACGGGACTGACTTCTACATTAGTGGACATGGGGAACCACGAAATGGCGCAAGAATTATCATCTTTTGTTTAGAGAATTTTCGGCAAAATCACATAAATAAACAAATGATTTACTAACCAGTGGGAGTACTTTACTTATATATTTTTACCTAATTTAACTAATTTCTAGGAATATTAATAATTAAAATATAGCAAGAATATTAATTATTTGTGTGAGGCCATAAGGTCAGATTTAGCCGTTATCAATCTATTCATTGGAGTCTCTGCCTAAACTATTTAACAAGCTAAGTTGGATCGGTTCTTCAACTTGTCCTGACGATGAACCACTCTGGTTGGTTCGAAACGCGTCGACAAATGATTATTTATGTGATTTCGCCGAAAATTCTCTAAACAATGTTATGGATCACAGAAGTCTAAATTCCTTAATTATCATCTTCTCATCAACATTATTGTGTCAAATACAACTACAAAAAAAAAGCCCCATTGCAGATATATGTGGAGACAACTTTGTCGGCGATGGTAAGCATATTAAGGGTTTGGAATAGGAGCTCCCAAGGGTCCTGTATCACTTGATGATGTAAGAAGATTGCAGTGGTCAGATGAGAACTTACGACAGAAATTAGAAGCCCATGTTTTTAACAATTCAAAGGTTACACTCCAAAGACTATGCTACTGTTGTTCATCACGAAAATCAATTGAAGGAGCTTCAGGGGTATCTCAGTTTCAATCCCGGAGGAAATAAGGAAATTCGTCTTGAACCAGCAACAAAAGAGAAGGAGAGGGAAGACGTAGTGGCGGGTATCTCAGTTTCATTCCTGGAGGAAATAAGGAAATTCGTCTTGAACCAGCAACAAAAGAGAAGGAGAGGGAAGACATAGTGGCTCTTTCCACACAGAAACGTGGAAACAAAGTTAGATTAAAAACTTGCAAGCTCATGTTTGATCTTAGACTTTTGTGATTTATAATGTAAGTAATAATGTCTTTCGAATTGATCACATCATTAACCTCATGTTTTTTGCCAAATATTATTCATGTTTAATACATTGAATGAAGATAACAGATGTCTATAAAGACAATGGCCCAAGAAAGGATCAAGGAGTCATACCTAAGATGTAAAGAGCTTTTTGGGCATCAATGCAACTCTATGTGGCTCAAGGTGATGGAAATAAGACTGCTAAGAGATTACTTTAGTAGGCAAGAAGTTGGATTATCATTCTTATTATCTTTGAGTCAAGGAGAATGAAATATTGCAATCACGCTCGCAAGAAGATTTGCTTTGACTACAAAGTTATGCTTGTAGGTCTTAATGATAGAACTCTATTAGGAACTTGTATATGAAGTTTTGATGCTTTATTGGAGATGATATTGGCCAAATGTGATGTTTAATCCAAGAAATGCAGAAGACATATTTGTTGAGTTTTTTTGGTAATTCAGGCCAGTGTGGGGGTTTGGAATGAGTAGAAGGGGTTCAAGGTTTCACGAAAGTATGTTCGAAGGATTTGGTGAAGGAGCTACTATGGTACCTCGCAAAGCCAACCTTGTGGAAAACAGATTACCATGCACGTTGGAAGAGCTCTATAAAGGCACTACAAAGAAAATGAAGATATCAAGAAATATCACCCACATTAGTAGCAACATTACCTATAGAGGAGATACTAACAATCAAAATAAAGTATGAAGCATAAACAATGTGCATTCATTTGTAAACATATACATCATGTGGAGAAAGAATATTGCAAAAGAAGGGGGAAGTATCCCCTGTGAGTTCCCAAACAATAGTTAAGAGGTCTATTCAAGGGATCATCCTCTTATTTACAATCTTGAATGCCAGAACAATATGAGAGTGCACCCCTAAATCATCTTTAGGTTTATATGCATGAATATGAGTTATTAATAGGGAAAATAGGGTAATAGTGTCAACATTTGGTTTGAGTATGTATATATGATAGTGGTGAGCACCAGTATTGCAGCAATAATGTTGCAACTCCTGGGCTGCCTACTTTACTTTTATCAACCCGGTAGTTCGTAACAAACTTGGAAGTGTCGGTGCTGTATGTACAAGTACTAGTTCTCACTGTAGGTTGTCACTTGGTTAGCCGGCGCAAGATCACTAGGAGCTCAAGTCAACTTCTATGGATTCCAGAAGAAGCTATATATGTGATGAAATGAAAGAAAGATTACTCTACATATGCTATTCTAACTGCAGAAAGGGGAAAGAATGAAATGTAAAGCAAACCTAGTAAACCCTAATTAACCAACTAATTCTACTTTTGCAGAAAGCACTATGAAAACCATGAAATGAATGCCATTACCTACTCAAAGAAGTAAACATCTAACTAAGTTATTTCTGAAAGTAAATAAGCAAAAAACATCTTTTTGGAATTTTATGTATTTTTATGTGAATTTGACATGCATGTAATTTATTGTGTGTGAATGTGACAACGAATAGGTGGCGTTGGAAGGTAGTTTTGGGACTTGAGAAGATGTAGGATGGTGTGGATGGGTCCTAGGAGGTCTCAGGTGGCCTTCTAGAGGCTTTTCCCACACTTAGCCTTCAAAAGAAATCCTACAAGAAAATCTACATGAGGACACATGAAATCTACAGGAAGAAAACATGGCAACTACAGGAGGCCTATAGGAGGAGGCCGAGAGCAGTTTTAATTGTTTTGAGGGTGTGAGAGTGAGTTGAAAAGATGGATGAAGGTTGGAATGAGGTGTTTGGGAACCTAGGGTCTACCAAGCATCTCGAGGAGAGAGGAAGATGATTGGGTTTGCTCAAGGAGAGAGGAAGAAGTTCTATGGAAAATGAAGGAAACTAAGGAAGAATTGAGGTGAGGTTTGGGCGACCTATAGGGCATAGATCAAATAAATAATGGGATGACTGATAGACTAGCCCAAGGAAAATTATAAGAACCCCCCCTAAATTTATATGTATAATAAATGGACGAATCTCCATGGTATATAGGAAAAATGGAAGGTGATTTTATCAACAATATAATATGTATATATAATTTTTTTGCGAATCTCTCACGACGAATATTTTACTCAATTATAAAATATTGTAAGATCTTGGTATTACCATGGGTCAATACCATGGGTTATCATAAACCTGGAGCTTAAAAATTACTATTAGTAAT
>APFE031500951.1:90620-121762 GCA_000404065.3 Pinus taeda
ACTTAAATAAAACCTCTTCTTGAGCCTTCATAAATAGAACGAGGGTTATGGTCTAAATATAAAAAGAGGTTTTATTTATTTACCATGCGTCTAGTTTATTTATATTTTTATTTATTTACCATACCTTTTGAGTAAGTATAAAAAGACGTTTTATTTATTTACCATACCTCCACTTTACTTATAATTTTATTTGTTTACACCCTTGCATGTATATAAGGTGACTTATGGAGTAAATATAAAAAATGCTTTATTTATCTACCATACCTCTCATTTATTTTATATTTTTATTAATTTACCATACCTCTTTTATAAATATGGTATTTGGCCCATAGGATTCACTTAAATAAAACCTATTTTTGATAAAACTATTCTTGAAAATGGGCGAATGGAAGGTTGTAACTCCTAATTTCAAGGGCTAAATTTACCTTTTTTACCCTCTCCCTTAAAATAAGGTGGGCTATTTGAGGTGATTTGTAAAAATGTACTATGATACAAAATATTCGCCCACTAAAAATTTAAAACCCCTCAATTTCGCCAAAGGGAAAACATTCGCCCCTAAAATTTTCTATGGACTAGCCTACTGCTAGAAGAAATCCGCTGCAAAGGAACTGACAGTCAACCATTAAGATCAAGTAAGCAATGAAATGAATGCATCTAGAAAAACAAAGTTTTGCATCAAAATAGTCTAAACTATGATCTATGAAAGGAAATGCTGAGAAATGTTGTAGGAAAGGAAAGCATGAAAGAAGACTATTACAAATCAGGAAGTGAGCACAATGAAGAAAATCTAAAGCAAAGCAAAACTAGACTATTATCCTAATAAAAAGCTGCAAACACTAGAAGTCCTATGAATGAGGAAAATCTGTGTTTTTGGGGCATCAAGAGGGTCTTTGCTTCACATCATGGTCCTAAAGGGAGGAAGAGAGGCCAAGGCAATATTGTTAGCCTTTTGAATCTTCTCTTTATCAAAGCTTAACCTACTACAGAAAGCATAAATGGAAGCAATTTACTAAATCATCAAAAGCAACCTATTCTTAACCATAAAAGAAATACATCTAACAACAACCTAATCTACAAATTGAAATAAAACATACAAATACAAGTAAAGATGAGTTTGGCTGCTTGGATTGGGCCCTAACCCAAGAGTTTCAACCCTTTGAGGTAACTCAGTGCTAGCTCAAAAATGATTCCATCTTTATTATCAAAACAATAACAACATTACATGAAATTGTCGCAAAAATAATAATCTCGAAGTTGGGGCAGAGTTTACATAAGCAAAAATCGAACAAAAATCCGACCCTACTGAGGCCCTAGGCCTCTCTACTTATACAAATGAAGTTACCAATAGCTTCCTTAAATTCAGGGAGGCTTGGCTCCCAAAACTCGAGGTAATCATCAGTCATCCTCCACTTGCTTGGCTGCCTTCTAGTGCATAATTCGACTGCTTGTACTCCGAGCTGAATGAAGGGGAATTCGAAGTGAGGAGTAATAAATGAGGGGGATTCCCTCCTATAAGTCCTCTCCTTTGTCCACTTCGAGTTATTGCTGCCATTTGTCCACTGGATCCTTGATTTTGACCTCGAAATTCATCAATAATCTGCATTAAACACATGTTACACCACATGGCATCATAACTAACTCAACTCACTCTATAAGCATAAATATAATCAGAAAATCATATAATAAGTTAAGAGAATCGTTAATTTGACTAGGTTAGGAGATAAATGAGCCCATATAATTACCCATATATGAGGCTCATCATCACCTCCTACTGAAGGTGTTGCTCATCCTTTGAGAAACTTAGTCAATCTCCTCATCTTTTATGGCCCTGGAGGCCTCCCTAGCATCCCAGGATTTTGATGTGGTCTGCTCTTCTTTGCCATGGAATACTACCTTCCTGTTTATCTCCTCCCACTGCTCCTCCTCTTCTTCTTCTCTTTTGCCTTCCAGCATGCCTAACAGTAGTGGGGGACTCAGTTTGAGGCTAATCCAGTTGGCCTTCTGCCTCTGCATGGAGCGCTTGTACATTGGCACTCTTTTTAATGCTTCCTTCAACCTCATGGGGGAATGTTATTCCCTAATCTGCAGATTGTGTGGTAAGGTGTTCCATATCCTCATGCATGCGTGCACATAGCCATCCCCAAGTAGCCTTTGCATATCCTCAAAGTGTGCAATGGCTTGTGCCTGATTGTCTAGATATCTAGGGGAAATCTGAGGGTCATTGGCAAGCAGGTTGTGTGTGTTGATGAGTGCCATGGGATCTGATGGATCAACTCTGATTATTAATGGCTCATTCTCCTCTTTTATCATCAACCTTTTTATTTATGCTACCCTCAACTCTTCATGGTTCATCCATGAGGCCATGGCCATTAGTTGTAGGTCCCCTAGCTTGGCATTGGGGTCCCACACATTCATGTCTGTGAGGGCCATGTTATGTAGGTAGAATTCTGCCATCTTTGCCTTATCCTCTGATGTGATTTGGTCACACAGATCCATAAATTGTCTGTAATCTTGAAAAGACACAATTCTCTTTGTGCCAGAGTCTTTATCTAGAATTGTAACCATTGGTCCTTGAGATAGAGGCCATAGGAGTTGGCTGGTGTTCTACATTGCTATGTCTCCATGGATAGGCTAGCCATGCATGCCACCTGAGTTTCTTTCTCTTGCAGCTGCCTCATTAACAATTCATTTTCAGTTTCAAGGTGGCTTCTTGTAATTGCTTCCCTGTCTCTGAGAGCACTCAACTCTCTATCCATTTCTCTGAGTTTGTTTTCCATAAGGCCAATATCCTCAACTCCTTTGGATTTGGCTATTTGCATCCACCTATGTGTTCTTATTCTTTCTTTCTCTGATTCAAAGAATAGTGGAATTGAAAATTTTTGTGGGATTATCCTTCCTCCCTCAAGTAGATTGTAATAGGAGGCAAGGCTAGGCTGAGGATTAGGTTCTTATAGCTCTGTTGCTTCCTCCTTTACTTGTGGCTGTCCTTCCATCCTTTTCTCAAGCTTTTGGGTCTCTTGTAGTTTTGACAGTGTCTCCTGTAGAACTGTCTGAGCTTCCTATAGGACTATTTTTAGGTCCTGTAATACTACCTTTTCCTTCCATGTGGAAGATCTAGGAGTTCCCATTTCATATGTGATAAGTATCTTTGAAGGGGATTCTTTCCCCTTGGCTGAGGGTGAATCTTTAATTGTAATTAGCATTTTTGAAGAGGGCTAAGGTTTGCTTGTTTTGATTCTTGTGCTCTTCCTAGCCCTGAAATACATGGAGGCCTGTCTTTTCCTCTTTTGCTTTGGCTTCATTGGTGTACTGAGGGTAGTGAGGGCAACTATTGCCTCCCTTTCTAGAGTCTCAGGGGACCCTTCTCCTTGTTATGTCTTTTCTGCCTCTTTTTCTCCTCTTTCTGTCTCTTTTTGTATCTCTTTTTGGTCTGTTTCTTCCTACTCTGTTTCTTCAGCTTTCTCCTCCTCTATTTTAGTTTCTTCCTCCTTCCTTTCTTGTTCTCCTAAGTCACCAATGGCTTCACCTTCTCCCCCTTGCTGTTCTTCCTCCTCACTGCCAGTAGGACTGACATCATAGGTTAAGGCTTTTATGTCATCCTCAGCTGTCATGTTTCGAAAAAATTCCCATGCTATAGGGAGTGTAAATGTATGGAGGGCTTCCTCCACTAGGATTTTGATTAACCCATGGTGAGCTCGCTGCTTTGAATTTCCTGCTTGAACCTTAGTACTAGAGTCAATGAGGGACTATAGGAGGAAGCAAGAGATATTGAGCTTCTGAGGTGTTGGAGTGTCCATGCCATACCTTAATTCATGGACAATTCTAAAGTGATAACCATAGACAATGCTGTACCTCCCCTCACAGGAAATGTATTTGATTATTTGGTAGCTAACCTCATCCCAAGGATATGGTATGCTAGCCCTTCTAATGCCATTTTTATTTTCTACATGGGTTTTATTGTTTTGGAAAAAGTTTTTCTTGGCAGCCTGGCCAATTGGTTTCTGATCCTTACTCCAAGGCAGCCCAAGAGGAAGGGTAGTGACCCTACTAATAAATTCAGGGTTATCTCCATGGAAATACCTCTAAAGGTGACAATGGAATGAGTTCTTGTGTGGGGTACCAAAGAGAGAACAAATTCTTGGGCAATCTCCTCATCAAACCTTCAGAATTTCTCAAAGAAATTCATCCAATTCCCTTGTGAAGATGTCCACCACTTGTGGATGTGCATGGAGCCTAGTGGAATTAGTGGGCTCCTTTCTCATAAACCCTCCTGTCATTTCATTTATTCTTTTGGGAAACGAAATGTGGAGATGGAGACAACAAATTTTGAGAAAAACAGAGAAACATAGGAGACTGGTTTTTTTTAAATAACAGATTTTTGTTGTTGTTGTTGTTGTTGTATTTTCTCCTCTCCTAAAGACTTTATTTCCTCCTCAAATTGAAACCACTTCTTGCATATATTGATATTCAATGGGGTCACCCATGGAACCTACCTCCTCAGACCGAAAATTGTGCTAAAACTCGTGTTTTATCCCTTCAAAACAACTCACTGCCCCTCCTGTCCCTCCTATAGAATCCCTGTAGGTGCTCCTTCAGAACCTGTAGGTGCTCTTGTAGAAAAAGCTGAGAGAAGGAATATGGGAGAGACCGATGGAGGATGGTGGTTATGAGGCTGTGGGGGCATAAGGAGACTGCTGTAGCTGAGTTACGAGGAGAGAATGAAGGAAAAGGTAGTGAGAATACTTGGGGAGGAGTACTTATTACCCTTTATGGATATTTCCGGTGATGGGGGGTGAGCTGACAAAGTATACGTTGGCCATATTCATACCATTGGTCCCCACCTGCCTTGTCATCATGGCCCCTCGTAATCATCCCTCATTATTGTATTAGAGTTCACACTTACTCCACTACCTGTCCTTGAAATCTTTCTTCAGATGTCTGTGAGCATGTGTGGGTGACATCTCGGATGAGTGGAGTCAACTAGATGAAGGTGGCCAAGTTAACTGGCCACTTTTCCCTCGTTCAACCTCAACCATCTTGTTGCTTTTGCATGACTTCTAATTACACAAATGCAAACAGAGGAGCAAGTTAGTTAATTACCTATGATCCGAATTTATTTGCTGTGAGGTGCTGTGGCTCTCTATCTGTTGCATGCCTTTATTTATTTTGATGCATGCTGTCTACTTGCTGATGTGTGGCTGTCTTATGTAGGTTCTTCTCTGGCTGGGTCTGAGCTTCAGGTGCCTTCTCAATCTTCATGTGTGCATTCTCCTGCTACTGGTGCTGGGTTTTGATAGGATCAACTACTACAGGAATTCCTACAGAAGCTCCTATAACTGTTTCTCCCTTGAAACTTCAACTTCTTTCTGTGCTTGGAGCTTTGAGAATAATGCCCGAGGTGTAGATAGAGATGGAGAGGTAGTAGGTAGGCTTCAAGTGAGGTGGATGGTGCTGTTTCCTCTCTTATTTTTTGTTTTTTGTTTTTTGTTGTTTTTGTTTTGTTTTGTTTGTTTGTTTGTTTTTTTTTGAAAAACTACTTTTTTCCTGTGTTTTTCTTGGACATGAAGAAAGATGATGCTTGGGGTGTGACGCAGGCTTGGAAATGATGGTAAGGAGGTTTGAAGACTATAGGAGGGTTTATAGGTTCTTCATGAAGCTTCCCTATCCTTCAAACTGCCTTTTATATCCATTTCTGGCTCTCTGTAATTCCTACAAGAGCCTCCTGTAGAAAACACAAAGCCTCTTGTATAAAACACAGTTTTTGAAAAAGAAGCACAATGGGGTGAAAGAAATGCCAAAAATGATGGAGAAAAATATGGAGAAGGTAGAATAGGTGCTAGTGTGGATGTCAGGGTTCCCTTGGCACCTTCTTTTGCTTCCTGTAGTCCTCTTGCAAACCTGCAATGCAAATGAAAATTCATTTTTCTTTTTCCCATTTTTTTTCTTTTTTTTTTTTGAAAACAACTAGGGCAATCAGGGAGGTTTTCACCCTAATTTCCTACTCTGGGCGCCTCCAAGGGAGGTTTTCACCCAAGGATCTTATTTTTTTTCCTCTTTTTTTTTACATCATTGAGCCACCTCAGAAGAGGTTTTCAACCTAATGATGGGACTCAAGCACCTCATGGAGGTTTTCACTTGAGTCCTTATTGTTTTATTTCTCTTTTTTTCTTTTTCTTCAGTGAGTGGATGAAGTGGAGGCTAAGACATGCTCCACTACCATCACTGTCTTATTCAAATATTCAATGAACTCTCACTTGGAGAGGGGTTTCTTGTAGACTTTCAACCGATGTCCATTGACAAGCATGGGGATGGTTTCATAATCAATGGTTATGATCAGAACTAAACCATTGTCATTGCATTTCTCCACATGTAGGGTCCCAATCATCTTTTCCTCAACTTGCCTTTGAAATCTTTGTATCTTGAATCATAGAGTAGTGCCCAATATCCCTCTTGGAATTGCTTCTCCTTGATATTTTTGTCATGCCATATCTTCCTCTGATGCTAAACTACCTTTATATGGAGAACGACTTGCAATATGTGTTCTTCCAATCCATTGAGCTGAAGTAACCTTTCCTTCTGTGCATGGCTGAGGTCTAGGTCCAGCTGAGCTACCATCCTTAGGGTATTGAATTCAAATTCTATTGACATCAAAACCTTCTTCCCATAGACCAGCTCATAGGGTGTGATCCCTGTGGTGGTCTTCCATGTTGTGTGGTAGGCCCAAGTGGCCTTAACTAATCTATCAACCCAGTCTTTTCTGCTGCTGCTCACTACCTTGGTCAGGATCCCTTCCAATCCTCTGTTAGTGACCTCCACCTGCCCATTGGCTTGTGGATGGTAAGGGGTGGAAGTCCTGTGCTTGATTCTATGATGTGTGAGCAGGTATTCAATCAAATTGGAAGTGAACTGACTACCTTGATCTGTGACCAACTCTCTTGGATACCCGAACTTGTAGAATATGTTTTCTCTCAAAAACTCAGCTACTTTTTTCCTCTGTCGCTGCTTTGATTGCTTTTTTCTCTGCCCACTTTGTCAGGTAATCGGTGCACATAATGATGTATTGTTTCTTCTTTGAAGGAGGGCTGATAGGACCCACAAAGTCCATGCCCCACTTCTCAAATGGCTCAAAGTTCACTTGAGGTTGCATGGGAATCTCATCCTTTGGAGTAGGTTTCCCCATCCTCTGACACTGATCACACTGGCTAGTATATCTCCTCACATCCCGATGAAGAGTGGGCCAGTAGTAGCCTACTTGCAATATCTTGAAGGCAGTTCTTTTTGCTGCAAAATGACCTCCACAAGGCCCATCATGACAGGTCAGGAGGATGTCAAAGACTTCCTCCTCCCTGACACATCTTCCCAAGATCTGATCTGGGCCAAGTTTGAAGAGATTGCTCCGAATCCAGGTGAAAGGGGCACTTTTCCTTACTATCTTGCTCTTTTCTTTTGAGGATAGGTGTGGTGGGAACTGTGTTGAAACCAAGTAGTTTGCTATATCAAAAAACCATGGAGAGAGTATTGAGATAGAAAACAGATGTTCATCTAGCATTTGGTCATCCACCATTCCTTTTTCACCTGCAAGCAAATTTACTCTAGACAAAAAGTCAACAACAACATTTTCTTTTTTAGTGATCTGGATTTAAACAGGAACACAACAAAATACAGAGATAACCATATACACAAAGATGCAGCGGAAACAATGCTTCATTTCATTAATGGAAAATACCGAAATATGCTTACAACCAGAAATGGAAATAAACCAGCTAGGGCGATGGTAGCTTATCTCTGAGAAGAAATGTGCGGCTACATGCCTCTGAACTGTTACGAACTGTGTTACAATGAGGCTCAAAGGCCTATTTATTATTGAGAAACAATGGAAAACCCTTCACATTCCAAAACCGACCCTAGAAGATGAAACGCCAAATTGTGGGCCCCGTTTTGGGTAAATTGGTACATCAATTTCCTGGGGTCGTAACTTTGGCATACGATCTCCGTTTGACGTGTATGATAGCTCGTTAGAAAGATCTATCCGAGAACTACCACTTTGGGAAGGGAAACATTGGTCCATGGATCCACGTTGCCCCCAGATTTCCCAAAAAACGTCGTTTAGGGCCTCAAAACGGCTCCAGAAGTTCAAGACCCGAAAAAAACTACTAAAAATAGTAAATTGTGCTACAATTACGGAAACTGAAAAACTGAAAGAGATAGTTGCGGGGCTCCAAATGGGATAGGTGGGTGGCCACCAACATCCACCTGGATCATTTAGGCTTATCAATAATGGTCAAATCAAACAACTGCAGTAAAAGCAACCATCTAATAATGCGGGCATTTACATCTAGTTTGTTCATTAAATATCTAATTGTAGCATGATCAGTGTGCACAAAGGTTTGATAGCCTGTGATATAATGTTTGAATTTGTTTAAGGAATGCACGAAAACTAGAGTTCCTTCTTGGTCACTGTACAATTTAACTTTTCCTTTGACAAGTTTTTGCTTATAAAGTATATGGCATAAGGTAAATTTTCATCAATTTGTCATAAGGCTGCTCCTATTGCTTTGTTCGAGGCATCTGTGCGAATGTGGAAAGGTAGGGCCCAGTTTGGGCCTCAGAGAATTGAGGCAGTCACTAACTTGCTCTTCAAGGTATCTAGGGCTTCTTGACAGTTTTCTGACCAGATGAACACAACATCTTTGCCAAAGAGGCCAAACAAAGGAGAGGCTAGCTTGTTAAAAGCTTTAATGAATTTCCTGCAATACCGATCTAAGCCTAGGAAACTTCTGACATCTCTCACGTTTTGAGGAGGTGGGACCCTTTGGATGATGGCAATTTTGTTGGGGTCCACCTGCAGTCCTAGCTGAGATATGACATGATCTAACACTGTCCCTTTAGTCATAAAAAATTCACATTTTTTTGGATTGAGGGATAGTTTCATCTCAATACACTTGTCTAGAACTTTCCCTAGGTTAGATAAAGCTTCCTGAAAGTCAGAACCATAAGGAGTAAAGTCATCCATGTATATCTCTACTGCATCATGAACTAATTTAGAGAATATACTCAATACCGCTCTTTGGAAAGTGGCTGGAGCGTTGCACAAACCAAACGGAAGGACTCGGTATGCAAAGGTACCCCAAGGACAAGTGAAAGTGGTCTTATCTTGGTCTTCTGGGCTGATTTGAATCTGATTGTACCCACTAAACCCATCTAGGAAAGAGAAAAACTTTTTCTCTGCCAGACCGTCTAACACTTGATCTATGAAAGGTAAAGGAAAATGGTCCTTTTTAGTGGCTTTGTTCAATTCCCGATAGGCGACACAGGTTCTCCTCTTACCATTTTTCTTTGGCACTAGCACCAAAGGAGAGACCCATTCACTGTCAGAGATGGGATAGATGAATCCTGCATCAAGCAATTTCTGCAGTTCTTCCTTAACAATATCTTTAAGTGTTGGATTCATCCTCCTTTGAGGCTGCCTGACTGGCTTTCAATCCTTCTTGATGTATATATGATGAGTACATACTGAAGGGTGCACTCCCTTCATATCCTTATAACTCCAGGCGAAGGCATCTAGGTGTTTTCTCAGTGGGCTGCACAGTTCCTTCTCCTGGGAAGTGGATAGGGATGGATTGATTTTTAAGGTTCTTTCTGGGCCGAACTCTATATTCTTAACACAGAGAGAAGTGGACTGGACTGCACAAATATCAGTTGAGGGGTTGTTTTGGGTTTCTCTTACTGTCCTCTAGCCAGCGATACACTGGGAGGTGGATTTTGAATCATATCATCCTCATCTTACTGTTTCCCGCCATGGCGATTTTTAATGCATAAAGCGATGCAAAATAAACTTCATCCTCATCTTCCTCCTCCAACCAGAGAGGTAGATCATGTTCTAGCAAGGGTTGGGCAGGAGGATATAGGATTAATTGGTTGGACATGTTCCCGTTCTTTATGGTCATGTTCCTAGGTCGACAACTGATCTAGGCATCGGCGGTAGCCAACCAAGATCTTCCCAGAATGAGAGGATACCCAGTGAGCTTTGCCTTTGGCTGTAGAACTAAGAAATCATCAGGGTACTCCCAAGAATCAATGGAGACCATCACATCTCCTACAATCCCCTCAGGGGTCACGGTGGAGCGGTCTGCTAGGTGTAGCACGGTCATGGGCTTTCTCAAGGAGCCCTGGAGGTTAAGTTTGAGCATTGTGTCCTTTGTCATCACATTAATGGCAGCTCCTAGATCAATTAAGGTATGTGGGATCATGGTGCCATTGATGTGGACATCAACTACTAGGCTTCTAGGGTCCAGATACTTTGGACATATTACCTACCCTAACATCAGGTTGGATAGTTGTCCTATGACATTGATGGTTGGGGAATCTCTCTTGCGCCTTCCTGGATGCCTAAAGCACTTCTCTTTGATCAACCTATTGTAGATAGGAATATATTTTATGGCTTGGAGAAGTGGTATCTTCACACATAAATGTTTCAATTCTCCCAGGAGTTCAATTTCTTCTGGGGTAGGTTGGAATGTCACGGATAGTCTCTCAGGAAATGGTGGAATTGCTTTAGGTTCACTTTCATCTTTATCTTCCTCAACCTCCATGGGTGGAGGCTGGCTATCTGGGAGAACTTTCCCAGATCGCGAGTTAATTTATTGAATCTCCACAACATAAGTTAGGCATGATGGTTCCCCACTATACACTTGATGAGCCTGTCTATTGTTCAGGTTTGGATTTGGCTAGGCAGGCATTTGGGATTGCTTTGGTGGAGCAGGAGGTAATGATTATGGTTGGGCAGGTGGTGGAGGAAAAAGAGCAGGAAGAGATTTGTATTGGGGCCTCCACCCCTGATGAGATGCATTCCACTGAGGTTGTGGCTGAGCATAGGATTGAAATGAATGGGTGGCTGGTTGGCATGATATTGAGATGTGAAGGACCAAGGAGGAGGCGTGGACAACGAAGGATGAGCAAGGGGAACCCAAGAAGGTATGGAAATGACTTGGTTAGGGTTGTAGTATGCCTGAGATGTCCCTTGCATCCCCTGCTGGTATGGTCTAGGTCCATGCGGCCTCCTTTGGTTTGTGTAATAGAGCTGTTTAGTGACTCCCTCAGCTCCTTGATATACAACTTTAAGTTTGGGTAAGGAAGGGAAATTATCTGTAGAATGATTTTCTTCACAGATTGAACAAACCTTTACAGAGTTCAATGGGCATTCATTCCTAGGATGCCTTTTGGTGCATCTAGGGAAAAAAATGGCCAAAGCCCTCTTTGCTTCCTCTTGTTTCCTTTTGATATGTAAGGTATCCATTTGCATGTCAAGAGTCTACAACATCTCACTCTTGAAGTCTTCCAACATGTTTCCAATTTCTCCTTTAATGGATGAGTTAGAGGAAGAGGTAATGATTATGGGTTGACTCCCCCACCTTTCTTTCTGGCTGCTCTAGAATGGTTTCTAAAACCAATCTTGATGTCTTCATAGGATAGTTGGTAGATGTCTCCCCCAGCTAGTAGATGGAGTGTGCCTAAAAGATCTTCTCGAATTCCCCTGAGCAGGACCAGGTTCAGAGACTCAGGTTGAAGTGTACACCTGACCCTTTTGTAACTGAGCTGGAACCTCTCTTCATAGTCTTCCAAAGACTCATCACTTCCTATGGTCATTCAAAAAATTTCTTCTTTAGTATCTTTTGACCTACAATAGTCTCGATACTTGTTGTTAAAGGCTTGCTGCATTTGAGCCCAAGTTGTGATGCTATTGCTAGGTAATCCCATGAACCAGCGTAGTGATACATCCTTGAGAGTAGAAGGGAACAATTTCAACTTTTTCTCATCTTCTGCATAGTCATAGGTTCGACAGATAACAACAAACTCAAACAAAAAGGTGTCAGGATCTTCTGTAGTCAGACCATGGAAATGAGGTAGGGTGGAAGGGCTTATATTCTTCATTTTGGTGTCCCCATTGGTCTCCTGAATGGGAAAGGTACCCTCTATTCTCTTTCCATTCCCCCTAGCATTTATGTTTTCAGCCATTGGCTCTAAATGAATGTTTTCTTCTTTTTCTTCCCCTATAGGTTCTTCAAATATCTCTTGCTATTCACCTAAGGGTTCTTCTTGATCGCAGTCGTCGAAAAAGAGAGAAGACTGAATAGAAATTTGCATAATTGAAGAGGAAAGCAAGGAAATGCAGAATTGAAGGAAAATAAATGACTAGTCTACTTTTGCTGAAATGAAATTTGTGGAATTAAAGAGGAAAGCAAGGAAATTTAGAACTGAAGGAAGATAAATGACTAGTCTACTTTCGCTGAAATAAACGATTAGTATAATGTTGCAATAGAAAATAGAAGAAAGAAGTAATCACATAATACTCTGACGCTTCCCCGACAATGGTGCCAAAAAGTTGTGAGTACCAGTATTGCAACAATAATGCTGCAACTCCTGGGCTACCTACTTTACTCTTATCAACCCAGTAGTTCGTAACAAACTTGGAAGCATCGGTGTTGCATGCACAAGTACTAGTTCTCACTGCAGGTTGTCACTTGGTTAGCTAGCACAAGATCACTAGGATCTCAAACCAAATTCTATGTATTTTAGAAGAATCTCTATATGTGATGAAATGAAAGAAATATTACTCTACAGATGCTATTCTAACTGTAGAAAGGGGAAAGACTGAAATGTAAAGCAAACCTAGTAAACCCTAATTAACCAGCTAATTCTACTTTTGCAGAAAGCACTATGAAAACCATGAAAGGAATTCCATTACCTACTCAAGGAAGTAAACAACATCTAACTAAGCTATTTCTGGAAGTAAATAAGCAAAAAACATCTTTTTGGACTTTATGTATTTTTATGTGAATTTGACATGCATGTAATTTATTGTGTGTGAATGTGGCAGCGAATAGATGGCGTTGGAGGGTGGTTTTGGGACTTGAGAGGATGTAGGATGGCGTGGATGGGCCCTAGGAGGTCTCAGGTGGCCTTCTGGAGGATTTTCCCACACTTGACCTTCAAAAGAAAGCCTAGAAGAAAATCTACAGGAGGACACAGGAAATCTATTGGAGGAAAATAAGGCAACTACAGGAGGCCTACAAGAAGAGGCCAAGAGCAGTTTTCACTATTTTGAGGCTGTGAGAGTGGGTGGAAAAGGTGGATGAAGGTTGGAATGAGGTATTAGGGTGGCTAGGATCTACCAAGAATCACCAGTGGAGAGGAAGATGATTGGGTTTGCTCAAGGAGAAAGGAAGAAGTTTTATGGAAAATGCAGGAAACTAAGGTAGAATTGAGGTGAGGTTTGGGTGACCTGTAGGGCATAGATTAGATGGAGGATGGGATGGATGATAGGTTGGAATACTGCTAAAATAAATACATTGTAAAGGAATTGACAGTCAACCATTAAGATCAAGCAAGCAATGAAATGAATGCATCTAGAAAAATAAAGTTTTGCATCAAAATAGTCTAAACTATGATCTATGAAAGGAAATGTTGAGAAATGTTGTAGGAAAGGAAAGCACGAAAGAAAAATATTGCAAATCAGGAAGTGAGCATGATGAAGAAGATCTGAAGTAAAGTAGAACTAGACTATTAACCTACTAAAAAGCTGCAAACACTAGAAGCCTTATGAATGAGGAAAATCTATGTTTTTGGGGCAGCAAGAGGGTCTTTGCCTCACATCATGGTCCCAAATGGAGGAAGTGCTATAGAAATATTTGGGCACATCAATCCCAAACTTATATGTCGATAAAATAGGGCTCATCAACCCGTAAAAGAGTTGTTTCATGCCCTAAAGGAACATAGTCATTTGAATACATCATTCCCCAAAAGTTCTACCTGAGAAACCATCCAGAAATGGCCTAAATTAAACCATACTCACTGCTCCACTGGCAGGATGCGATGCTTATTGAGTGGTACACTGCCAGGGTGTGATGCATATTGATTAGGCCTTCTATAGGGTGTGATGGGTGAGGATGGAAAAATGTCCGAGACAGTTTGCTAGGTGGTTGCTCATGGAATCTTCTAGAAACTTCTCCTGTGCCACTTGCCTCTTTGAATTCGCCCAAGGATGGATAATGGATCTAAGAAATATCCAAGTGGAACCAATTGTAACAAGTGGAATGACACTAATCAAATACCATGGATGAATCACACCCTTGCATCTATAAATGGATCTCCAATTCAAGAGATCTAGGGGTTGGAATATTATGAATTGCAAGGAAGTGCTGATAGTTTGTAATTGAGGAAGGAGCATTATATAGTTGGTGTGATCTTGCTATTTCATGAGGTGAAGAAGGATTGAAGCTGGGAGGATGATGCTGGATCAGACAACTGGGTTGTGATTCTCCCTTCTATTAATAAAGTTCTTCACGTTTTCTTCCATATGATTATGCAATTGTGAATGCTATCATTTGTTCATTATATATCTGATTCTGTAGTGTTTATGTTGTAATAGATCACGATGCTTTGACGATTCTTTGTTTCTATACTTGTGCAAGTACTCTCCAAGCGGGTTAAGTATGGAAAGGAGTTGCGGGATCTGTCAAGGGGGAGAGAGAGTGTAGAAATTTCACCTGTAGAACAAACAAATATATGCAATGTCCTAGAGCATAATAATTGTTCTACTTCTACAAAACATTGAGCCGAAGCATAATCGAATTCATGAGCAACATCAAGTAGAAACATGCATAACTGATCAAGAGAAATAATCACACATAACACAAGATATATCCAGGGGAAAGCACCGACATAAAACCCCAACCATGTATTATCAATCAAGTGGAAATCCTCTTGACAATACAAAAAGAATCAGCTCTCAAGCTATCCAGTTCTCAATGAACTATGAAGATATGAAGATATGTCTCATGAACCAAACAAGCCCTATATATAAAGGCTTTACCTATGGTCCAATCCCTATTTCCTTGCGCGGTTGCTTAGGAAATAATAACAAAAGCATATGCAATTAATTCCAAACATACCAAGTCAAACATAGGTCCAACTATGCAATCCTTGAGAAAACTAGTTCCTCATGCATGCAAGGAATATTCCATGGGAAGATCCAACCATTTGATAGTACACTGTCCCTCATCTGATCTCAACTGGGTCTCTAACAGAACTGGCATGCAACAGTTATCGATGAGTTAATCCTCAATTATCTAAAATAATAGTTGTCACATGCATGCAAGCATTAACAAACTATATTTTATTATTTTAATAACTTGTTAAAATAATCTAACTGGACTTGACTAGTTAGAACTAAGTCAACTGATTCTCTCATTATAGAACTCATACTTATTCCCTCAATCAGTAGAGGAAATTAAGGATAAATTCCTCAATTAGTGGGACAACTCATGTGCATGCTCACAAAGACTTCAAATTCAAATTTCCTTAACTAATTAACTCAACTAAATTAATTAATTAATATTTCCAACTTCTGTTAAGACCAAAATTAATTTTACTTCCTATAGATAGACTAGGGACTGCTATAAATAGGAAGGGACCTAAAAATGCTATTTTTAGAACTTTCTATTTTTAGCAGTTTCACCTCTCACCCAATGTGGCCAATGACCTCACTGGCCAAACTGCTATTTTTAGACATGCTATTTTTAGCACATTCTAAATCTAACATTTATTGTTGGACATTTTTCAACAGAGAGCAAGCAAGGGAGTAAGCGGAAGTTCCAGGTTGGTTCCATTATCTTTCTCTTATCTGTTACACATAGAAGAAATCGTTCAATTGCTTTAAACTGTTGTTTCTAGGGTAGCTGCCAAACCTAGAGGGCTAGCATTCTATAGGAATACTAGTTTTCCCAGAAATAAATTGGCGACTCCACTAGGGAAGAACATATGTTTGTTTGTTGTTATTGTTTTTTTTATAAACTATAGACAGAGCCTGAAGTCAGCCAGGTAGCCTTCGAACTGCTCTTGCTCTGCAATTGCATAGTAGATGAATGTTGCTTCAGTCAATCTCTGGTTTATTTTATGAATTAAACATTTGGCTTACAAGAATTCTAGATTCCCTTTTTGGTAGCTCAGTAACCTCTCAAGACATTCCTTCATACCTTGCTCTTTACTGTTCATTACAACTCAACTTAAATCACTGAAAACAGCTGCACATCTAAGCCAAAACTCATTTCGGTTGCGCTCCCTGGACCATCGCACTATCTTCCACTGTAACCCAGTATGCATCGCACCTCCCGAGTGTGGTAAGTGAAATGCATCCTTGTTTCTGTGAAGCCTAGGTATGATGACTGACTGCACTCTTTTTCCATTCTAGAAATTAGGGGTTTTTGACCTTGTTTTTAGTTTTGTTTAATTGTTTTGCTGCATATGAACAGAGCCTCCTTACTGAAGCCTACTTGCATCACATAAATCAGCCTCAATTAGAATAGGTTTAGTGAATGTTTTTGTGTATTTGTTCATCATTTACAATCCTTTGTTGAAAAGTTGTTTAAATCGATTTGTCACTTTGATGCAAAAAATGTCATAATTATCGTTTTGTGTTGAAAAGAGAAGTGTCGTGGATTCTTCCTTCCCTTGATAATCGATTGAAATTTTCTTCATGTATTTGGTTTGATTTGTTTATACTCGAAGTTTCAAAAGCATTTTTTTAATTCAAAATTGAAAAGTGTCATGGAGTCTTCCTTTCTCTTTTGAAGAAGAAACTGTCGAAAATGTCATTTTGAATGAAATATTTCAAATCTTTGCTGCATTTAGTTTTCCTTTTTGGCATTTTTCACATTAAGGAGAATGAAAACAAATACATGCATTTGCATTTAGAAGTTGTAGATTTGTGTGTGAAAAGATGATTTAGGAAAATGCACTAGTGTGTGCTCTTTGCTCTTTGCTCTTTGCACTATAATTTTCTTTCCCTAGTAGCTAGGATTTTCATTGCTCAAAATAAACAAAGATTGTTTATCATTGTAGATTGCATTTTAGGAATTTTAAATCATCATCATGCAATAAACCATTGAAAGGTAAACTCTAAACAAGATCAAATTTAAAATAAATTTCAATGAACCTAACAACGCTTTGGAACTTAACGCAATATATCTATAGGTCTAGGCTAGAGACGTGTTCCGGCGTCATTAAAACTAGTGGCTATCATTTTCATTGAAGGCTGGGTGATTCCTCCTCCTTGATATGAAAAGTGCTAGCATGGACTTGTGCTCCCCGTACCATCGCATATATATTGGGAGACCACAGTAGTCTTATATCCTTTATCCATAGGAAGCTGAGTCTGCCGCCTTATTGATCGCAATGCACTGAACACAACATTCAGGAAGATTGACTGCCATACATAAGTCCTTGGTAATTTCTCTTTAATTTATCACTAAGGTGTATATTGCAGTTTTGCGATTGGTTTGGTAATCCCTCTATCTAGATTTTACAGAGTAGTCACTTTCATTCCTTTTCGACTCTTTAAAAGAAAATGTCTGTCTGAGCACTTGTTCTTTCAGGCTCATTAAAAATTGAATGAGACTAGAGTCATCTTTAGCTTTTTCTCCACTCTTAAAAACTGAAAAAGCAAAGTTGTGTCCAAGCGTTATTAAAATTAATTGAATTCGGAATAACATCCCTGTTCCTTAGTTGATCTTAGGTTAGACATATGGCGACGAATCCGGAGTCCACTGATCAAGGAATCCCTTTTGAGGGGAATCCTAGTACTTTTCCTTCTTGGGGAAATATTGGTGCTCCTTATATGGCTACATTATCCCTTCCGGTAATTACCATTGGCCTGCCAGTATGGCTGTTTTCAACCTCTGTGGTTCAAAATGCCACGATTTCTCCGCAATCATGTACACCTTCGGTTGAACCTAAGATTAACCCTTGGCCTTCTTCCTCATTTGTTTCTCCCTCCCCTTCTTCCTCTTCGCTTGGTGAAAGTAGTGATACTAGTAACCAGGTGGCTGGGAAGAAGAAGAAAGGGAAGCAAAGGAGGAAGAAGAAGCCAATTTAGTAAGGGGGCAACCAAGCAACCATTTCTTCGAATGCATCATCCAATGAAAATCCGCCCATTAAACTTCTCAAACCCAAATTTCCATGCATAATTTGTACGGGAGACAATTTCATCGAGATTGTCCTTGCTTTCCTCGGATCTTGAAAGAATGGTCTCCCCGTTCACACCATCCCATGTCATCAACTTCTGGAGATCATGTTGGTAACACACCTTCAACTAGTGATAGTAAAGTTCATGGACAGAGGAGAAAAGTTAAGGTTCCATGTAGGTTATGTGAAGGTAACCATTCCCTTCACCTTTGTCCCTTTTTGGATGAAGCCAAAAGAGTGTTGGATAACTGTCCTGCTTCACTGCAGCGACTCCCATCTGGTTACAAGAAACTCTCACTAAGTCCTTCACTAGTTGAAAAACCGACTGACTTAAATCAACCGTCAGTCGAAACCACTCTCTCTGAAAGTGAATCTTATGAGTCCATACCCGACCCAAGTCAACAGGTTGAGGTGACAATTGACCCAATTTCACCTTCAGCTAATTGTACCTTTCTCGAAGAGAGTGAAAATGGTACCATTCAAGTTCTTTTTGTTACTTTGGATTCTAACGAACTTGGGGGAGATTTGCCTATTCCATCTAGACAGGAGGAAAACCATCCAGTTATCGTAACTCAAGGGGTTAATTCTCCCATTTATTCGGTACCCCCTCCAAGTAGTCTAGTCACTTCCTTTGATTGGAATCAACTAGCAAGATCCTGCCTTACTTCTTATGTACCTTTCCGGATCATAGTACAAGTTTGTAAAATGATCATGTCTAGCACTATTATAGATGAAGGTGCATCAGTGAGTATCCTTTCCTCAACTGCTTGGAAAGCGCTTTGTTCGCCATCGCTTATACCTGTTACACAGAATCTGTTAGGATTTAACAAAGGAACCAATAGACCATTAGGGATCTTTCCTAAATTACCTATTGATTTGGGAGGGAAAACCATTTATCTGAATGTGATGGTAGTCCCAGGAGCTTTAGAATACAATTTAATTCTTGGGCGTGACTATGTTTATAACATGGAAGCTATTGTTTCGACACTCTTCCAAATGATGTGTTTCCCGCATGAAGGCAAAATTGTCACCGTTGACCAGCTTTCATTTCGCGGTCCAAGCATAGCTAAAAGTCAATCATCATCCCAAAATGGTACATTTGCATCAACAGTATCAATTGAACATTCATTCCATCCACCTGATAACCATGAGCAGTTTGGTGAGTGTAATGAAGCTTAGGGGGCATGCACGTAGTTGTAAAAGATAAGTTTCCCTGTAGGTTATGTGATTGGTCTGACACATCATTCACCTTTGTCTATTCTGGATGAAGTCAAAGAGGTGTTTAGTCTATTCTAGGAACAACAAAATGGTGGAACTGCTGTTCCTTCGAAAAGGAACAACAAAATGCAGAAGCGTTGTTCCTTCAAAAAGGAACAACAGAATGGTGAAAATGCTGTTCCTTCTGAAAAGAATAGCAAAACGCAAAAGTGTTGTTCCTTAAAAAAGGAACAACAAAATGGTGAAAACGCTGTTCCATCCAAAAGGAACAACACAACGCAAAAGTTGCAAAAATGTAGAAATGTACAGGAAGTAGTTTACACAAACAATACAAAAGAATCATGTACAAAATGTAAAAGCAATCAAATTACTTAATGAACCAAAGGTGAGGAAGATTTCTCTTCCTCGACCAGAATCTGCATGTCAGAGTCTTCACGGAGTTGCTGGTAGAAGGATTCCCGAGTAAGTGGTTTGCGGTATAATCAAACTCGGTGGTCGTTTGCCTTAAAGGTATGTCTTGATCCATCGATGGTGGTTAGAGTAATGGTGTCATTATCATGTACCTTCTGGATTTTGTATGGTCCCAACCAGCGAGTCTGAAGTTTCCCTGGAAAATCTTGAAACCTGGAATCGTATAGGAGCGCCCAATCTTCTTCGTGGAAGACTTTCTTTTAGATGAGGGCGTCATGCCATTTGGCTCTCTGTTGTTGGATCAATGCGGTATGTTGAAGGGCAGAGAGCCTGATTTCATCCAGCTCGTTGATCTGCTATAATCTATTAATCTGGGCCTCATTTAAATCTAGACCAACTTCTTGTTCCGTTCTCAAGGTCTGTATTTCGAATTCTATTGGAAAGATGGGTTCCTTTCCAAATACTAGCTGATATGGTGAATAACTAGTAGTGCTTCTCCATGTTGTTTTGTATGCCCACAAGGCTTCCGGAAATCTTGTAGCCCAATCACGTTTGTGTGAAGCAATGGTTTTTGTCAGTATTGCTTCTATTACTTTATTCGTGCTCTCTACTTGGCCATTTACCTGTGGGTGGTAAGGAGAGGTAATTTTATGCTGAATATGATAGTTTTTCAGTGTTGCAGCAATTTTATTACCAGCAAACTATGGTCCTCCATCTGTGATTATGTCTCTTGGGAGGCCATATCGCACAAATATGTGGAACATGAACTGAATGATGGAATCCTCTGTAGCTCTTGGCAATGCCTCTGCTTCAACCCATTTGGTGACATATTCTATTGCTACCAAAATATATGTTTTCTGGTTTGATGATGGATTGATTGGGCCCACAAAATTGAGTGCCCAACGTTTGAATGGTTCAATGACTAGCTGTGCGTTCAAAGGCATCTCGTCGGACTATCCAGGGCGTCCTGCTCTTTGACAACTGTCACAAGCTTGAACAAATTTCTTTGCATCTTTGAAGATTGTGGGCCAATAATACCCTATTTGTAGAACTTTGTGGCCAGTTCATCGATCTCTGAAGTGTCCACCACATGGTCCATCGTGACAGGCTTCCAAAATGTCAAAAATTTCATCTTCATGGATGCATCTCCTGATGTGCATATCTGCCCCTGTATGAAATAAGTAGCCCCAAATCCAAGAAAATCGGGTACTACGCTAGACAATCTGCTTTCGTTCATTGGGGGTCAGATGTTTTGGTACTTTGCCTACTGCTAAATAATTCACAACATTAGCATACCAGGGTGTTTTAACAGTGATAGTGAACAAATGTTCATCTCGAAATTGATCTTCGACTGCTGCTGCGTCCACTGGCTTTGGCATTCGTGAAAGAAAGTCAGCAACAAGATTTTCTTTTCCAGGTCGGTCTTTTATGGTGATGTCAAATTCCTGTAATAAAATCAACCATCTTGTTACTTTACCGTTTGTGATTGGTTTATTTGCTAAATATTTTATGACAGAGTGATCTGTATATAAAACAACGGGATATCCAGTAATGTAATGCCTAAATTTATTTATAGCATGTATTATAGCTAAAAATTCTTTTTCAATAACAATATAGTTCAACTCAGCAGGAGACAAATTCTTGCTAATATAATAAATTGCATATGGTTTTTTGTCTTCTTCCTGCCCAAGGACTGCTCCAATAGTTGTATTTGAAGCATCTGATGAAATTTGAAATGGTAGGTCCCAATTTGGATGTCTAAGTACTGGGGCTATTCACACAAGATTTTTTAGATCCTCACAAGCACGGTCACATTTATCTATCCAAACAAAGTCAACATTCCCTGTCAATGCATATAGAGGTGCAATAATGTGAGAAAAATGTTCTATAAATCTTCTATAATAACCAGAAAATCCAAGAAAACTGCGTACATGTGTCTGTGTGGTGGGAGTAGGTATTAACAAAATTATTTGAATTTTGGCCGGATCTACCTGTATTCCAGATGCTGAGATATAATGACCTAGGATGAGGCCTTCAGTCATCATCATATAGCATTTTTCATGGCTCAGGAAAAGCTTGGTAGCAATAAATCTTTGCAACACCTTTTCCAATGTGTCTAGTGTTGGGTTAAAATCGTCTCCGTATGGTGTGAAATCATCCATGTATACTTTGAGCCCTTAATTTATTAAATTTGAAAAGATGCTGAGGATAGCCCTTTGAAATGTGGTAGGGTCATTGCATATGCCAAAAGGTAAAACTCTATAGGCAAACGTTCCCCAAGGATAGGTAATAGTAGTTTTGTCTTAGTCTTAAGGGGCAATTTGAATCTGATTGTATCCACTGAAGCCATCCGGGAAAGAAAAGAATTTCTTTCCTGCTAATGTATCTAATACCTAGTTAATGAATGGCAAGGGAAAGTGGTATTTTTGTGTTGCTTTATTTAATTCTCTGTAATCTACACAAATCCTCCACTTCCCATTCTTCTTTCACCACTACAAGTGGAGAGACCCATTTTCTATCGGAGATAGGATAAATAAAGTTTACATCTAAAAGTTTTTTAGTTCATCTTTCACAATGTCTTTTAGATGAGGGTTAAGTCTCCTTTGGGGTTGGTGAACAGGTCTTGCATCCTTTTCTATGTAAATGTGGTGTGTACATAATTGGGGATCGATTCCCTTCATGTCCGAATAATCCCATGCAAATGCTTCCTTATATTTTCTCAGTAGTTGGATCGACTTTTCTTCTTGTTCGGGAGTCAGGTTACTATTAATGTTTAAAGTTTTTCCTGGCTCAATCTCTATAGTTATGCTATTTGAAACAGAGGTAGTAGGTATCGTTTGGTCATGTCTTTGAGATGATCTTCTTCCAATTCATTATCAAATGCTGCCTCTATCATGTGACATTGTATGTGGGATCTAGATTCAGCTTGGTTAATAAAGTTGTTAATAATATCATCCCCTGTTTGATCTTTGAAATCAAGGGCATCTTCTACAGTTAATGGGGATCTAATATTTTCGATAAGGTATGATACAGGATGTTTGTTAGTTTTTATTATTGTGACACTTGGCTGGGCTGGAGGGTATAAGGCTAGATTCTTGATATTAGTCCCTCTAGTTATGGTCATACTGCCTTGTCGGTAGCCAACGTAAGCATCAGCGGTCGCAAGCCAAGGTCTGCCTAAAATTAATGGGTGTCCATCAAGTTGGTTTTTGGGGTTTATTATCAGAAAGTTGGCAGGATATTCCCAGGAATCAATGGACACCATGACATCATGTAGTGTGCCTTGTGGCCTAACCACTAATCGGTCAGCCAATTCTAATAAAGTGGAAGTTGGTTCTGTTGATGTAATGCCTAGTTTTTGACAAGTGGTAGTTGTTAAGATATTAATTGCAGCCCCTAGATCAACTAGGGCATTTGAAAAGGTTTGTCCATTGATTTGTACTGTTATTATTGGATTTCCTGGGTCTTCATATTTGATAGGTGCTTCTTTTCCCGATAAAAAGTCAGATAAGGTGCCAACTACTTGGACTGTTGGGTTATTTGTTATTCTCCTCCTTGGTTTTTTTATACATAGCTCTTTGATGGTCTTTGCATATATTGGGATGTCTTGAATGGCTTGGAGGAGTGGGATTTTTATGTACAGGTTTTTAAGTTCTCCCAGAATGTCAAAATCAGGATGTTCTATAGGTCGTGATATAATTAATCGTTCTGGGAATGGGGGAGAAGATGTGTTTGCTTGGTCATGAGTCTGATTTCTAGCCACATCTTCTTCTTTTAATGGTTGTTCTAAAGGTAACTATTTTTCAACTTGAACATTTTTATCTCCCTCTGTCTCTATAATGCACCTAGATCTTAATTGAAGGTCATTACATTCCCTTAGATTGGTTTCTAGCTCTGGTGTTTCAATTATTTGAACAGATTGGACTGGTCTATTATTTGGGTTGGGGTTGGGTTGGGCTGGGAGTTGTAGTCTTAAGTTGGACAAGGGGTTTTGTTGCAATGCTGGCAGTGTAGGTTGAGGGTGCGGAATGGTTCCTACTGGCTGATTCATCGGTCTTTTCCAGTTTGTCTACCAAGCTTGACTCTGTGAAGTAGGAGGGGACCATTGTCTTGGATACACATTGTTTTGCCAATATGGTGGGGCATAGGGAAAATTTGGCCAATTAGATTGGCTTGTTTGATTTGGCCATGGTGATGATGAAGGAAATGGTTGTTGTGGCCAATTTGAGAAAGGAGGTTGATTTTTCCACATTGTATTATATTACTGAGCATGATATTGTGGAGGCTGAAAAGAAGAAGCTGGATCGGGGAACATACCTGATTGTCGTGACTGCCATTGACGGTGCTGATTAAGTAGGTACACCAGTTGTAGTTCTTCTTCCGCTTCTTTGTATACTGCTTTCAAACCAGGAAGTGAGGGACAACTTTCTCTAGAGTGGTCTTTTGTACAAATGGTGGAAACTTGAACCGCATCTAATGGGAACTCTTTGTGGTTGTGTTTCTTTCTACATCTGGGATAGAAGATTTCCAGATTATGCTCTGCCTCTGCTTGTTTCTGCTTGGCTTGCATAATATCGAGCTGCGTTGTTAGATTCCCCAATATGTTAGTTTTGAAATTTTCTAATAAATTTCCAATTTCTACATGAGTTACTCCTTCTCTAGAGGTCTTGTTGTCCCTTGTAAACTTGTCATGTTCTGCTGGTCTCAGCCTTGTACTTCCTCATGAGCTCCAGATACATAAATCAATGATGTTAGGAAAATTTTCTTAATAGATGTCTCCTTTTCCCATAATATTTAGTGTTCCAATCCATTGTTCCTTCATACCTTTAACTAATGTTGTTTTTAATACATTGTCAGGTATGGGTAATGATGCATAAGGAGATCTTTGAAGATTATACTGAAAACGTTCAACATCTTCTTCTAGGGTTTCATTAGGTCTAGCTACCATTTGAAATATTTCATCTTTTAATTCTCTAGATCTACAATAATCTTGATATTTCTTCAGGAAAGCACCTTTCATCTGATCCCAATCATTTATAACACCTCCACCCAACCCCATAAACCCAACACATCAAATTCAAACAAAAATGCATCTGGATCTTCCGATGTTAGGCCATGAAATGTAGGGATATGCTGAAGAGGAATTGCTTTCATAGGTGCATTGGCTGTAGTATCTACAATGGGATATTGCAGTAAGGAAGTTTGGGTGTTTGGCTGGTTCTAGGCCATTTGGTCAAATATGTGCCAATAACCTTTCGGGATTTCTAGGAGTATTCTTAGGTTGGCTAGACGAAGCAAGGATGGCCTTAATAGGAATAGCCTTAACAACACTTCCTTTGTTTGGGATAATGAGAGTTCCTAATGTCTGGGGGGATTTCGACTCTTGAGGTTCTTCAACTTTGTTATCAATTATTTTTGCAGCACTTCCCTTATTTGGGCTGCTTAATGGCTGAATTACTCCAAGAGGAGATATTGGTTCTTCAGTTTCCCCTGTTTCTCCTCTTCCTTCGTAGAGGTTGCTAAGGTTCCCTTCTTGCAATGATTTTGGGCTAGAATTCTCAATTTCTTGAAAATATTGCTCCTCGGTTTGGCTATGCACCTCAGCAAAGGCTACAGATGGTGATCCTATGGCCTGAAGGGAACTAGTAGGTTGCCTAGAAGCAAGTTTTCTAGGTCCTACTGAAGGCTGAGATTCTGCTTTCTTAAGGATTTTGTCTATAAAGGTCAATCGGCCAAGGGTCACTGACCCCTTGGCTTTATCAGGCTTGGGTAGTGGTTTAGGATTCTTCTCAAGATTTTTCTGCTTAGTCATGCACAAAAATCAAATGCTAATTTATACCCAAAAACAACAACAAATTTGTAGGAAAGCGGGCAGGGGGGCATGGTTGTTACATGCTCCATATGCAGGTTCTTACCTTCTATTTTTAAAACCCAATTCTCTCCTAGCAGGTACTCACACTACTCTGTAAATGAAACAAATGGCTACACTCTTCCCTGACAACGACACCAAAATGTCGAGCAGTAAAAAGGGTCTTTTTCACCTCTATGTACCGTACATTAATTATCAATCCAGGAAGGATTTGTTATCTCAAAGAGTGTACTCAGTTTGAGGCGATCATTTGTCAGAGTAATGCTAGTAGTATAGTGCTTCTGCAAAAGTGACTAAATACTGAAAACAAACTTCTAAATGTAATTGCAAGAACTGGAAATGTTTGTAACTAAATCATTCAATGAAGAAATTGTAGTACTTCATCAGTCAAGGGTACAATAATAATAACTCTTCCCTTTGTAAACTGATGTAATTGAAAGGAAATCAAAGAAAATATCATCAACCTGGGAACTGGACAACATATGCCAATGTTCACTACAACTTCAAATCATTCTGCACACCAAAGCAATGATAATTCGAATAACAGAAAAAGGAACAACAACTAATCCATTTAACAAGCTTGAGCAGAAGGCTTTAACCTATGAAGCAGTAATCGTAATCTATAGGAATTAAGCAACAATCCTCACTTCGGAAATAATTTAAATAGTAAACTGAAACAGGAAAACAAACTAAAGGAAATGAGTATTGAACAACAACCTGAATCAAATGTAAATGCACAACAAACCTAATCGAATATTACACACAACACTTCTATATTGAAAGGAATAGTAATCTATAGTTCGATACAACAGTATGAATCACAGTTATGAAGAAACAGAAATTGTGATCACGGTGGAACAACAAATCCAAATGAAAAACAATCACGTTTATAAGTAAACCATAGATAAATACACAGTAATACCGATTTATGAATGCACAACACTGTTACTCTGTAAATGAACAACAATAGCAATCTAGAAGGAACAACAATGTCATAAGATAATATCAATTTGTTAAAGGAACAACGATGTGATATAAACTTAGAATGAATAGCATACCATTCCTGTTGCAGAGAATAACATTACTATTCAAATAGGAACAAAATATAACAGAATCGATATGTGAAATAATAAAGAACAACAGATTATTGAGCAAAGCGAATAAGAGAAATCAAACCACACGTGACTTAGAATCAGAAAATAATGGTACAGGAGCAAGTGAGCCACCAGGGCTGGGACCTTAGCCTCCAGGGACGCATTGCTTAAGATTACTCCAGAATCAAAGGCGAAACAACAACAAAGTTTATATATTAATCATCAAAATAGAGTTACAGTGATCGCTCTTTTAGAGAGAGTCGATTATCAAAGTTTCAATTACAATAATGAATTTCATAAAAAAAACAAGAGTTCCCTTTGGGCTAGCAACGCTACCCCTTCTTATAGTAGCCGAGCGGAGATATCAACGATGCAGAGAATCGTTAAGGTAGCGATCCCTCAGGATCAAAGGATCCTGAGGGATTCACCATACTGTTAGTTCTCAATTATCTTCTTGTTCTCTTGCGCCAATTTGGTATCTCCTTTTCCTTATCCTAGCTTATACGCTCCAATTTAGATTGCCTCGTTTGGATACGGTTCCCTATCAAAGGGACAACAGTTAACTTTGTCTTGTCTTTTCCTTTGGAATGGCGATCTTCCGTTTTCTCCTTTTTCTACATAGGAAAAGGGTAATTATTAGTCATTTTACGTTGCACAGAAATCTTCTAGACTTTATCATAATCTTTCACCATATACTTATTTCATAATGTAAATAATTTATGAATTTAAGGAAAAGATGACAAAATAAGTGGTAATTACATACCTTCTCTAGTGCTCAACATCAGTTAAATCCAAATCTTGGAGAATTGCTCTCCCAACATTTTCTCCGCGCTGGTCCACTTGCCTCTTGTTGATGTCCCATAGGTAGAACAATACTAACATTTGTATGCATGAGAACGATTTTAGTTTAGTCTTGGAAACATCAAAAATGAAAAAACATGTAGAAACTTAAAAATAAAAAAACATTTGGTAATTTTTTTTTTTTACCTATAGCACCCCATTGAGCACCCACTAATAAACTCAAATATGAATCTCCACGAAAATCCATCCTCGTGTATGAATTCTCCTCGATAACAATGTGTTGTCGATCGATCCAACTGAAGAATGCAATATAAAATGTGATTGATGACATACCAGCATGTCTAGCAAATCAATTTGACCCACCTCTGCATTCGTGGATCTCTAGGACCAACTACACCTAGTGTTACATGCTGAGGTTTTATCAATGGAATTCTCTCTAAGGTAAAAGTGATTAAGATCGATCCATAGCTAAATTATTCATCTTACCACTCTTTACCTTTGTCAGTTGCTCTTTCAGTGAAGAAAGTACAACCTCACACCAGTTGAATACAGTTGGCTCAAGACACTCAAGCGCATACTGCATGTATGATTTATTCGCTAGATGAAGTGTCACACTGGCTGCCAACTTTGTGATGGTGAAAAGGATTGTTCTCAAAGGAAAATCATGTACATCCCTGGTGTTTATTTTCCCATCCTTGCTAGGATATGTACCTGGCTGACAAAACTAATGAATGTAGTCCCTCACCAATTCACCCCCACGGGAAAATATGGAAAGAGAAATGGGGGCGCCATGTCTCGACAACTCGGTAAGAAAGTAAAAATCATCGATCATAATACGAATCACTTTTTCCCTTATGTGAAAATCCTGATCCATTGGATCCCCTGCATGAGCTAAGAATTGAAATAGTTCTAATTGTTGCCTCATCCCGGACAACCTAAAGTATTGAGCAAACCACAGTTTCTGAGGGCCTCAACAATACTTGGATCATTTAGGGAAACCATGTCTTGTTATTCATGCTCCCTTTCTTGCCAATTAATAGACATTATGAATCGATCAAAGCCTGAAATCAAACCATAAGCTTAGTTAGGATCCATTTCATGCAAAAAACTAGAAAACTTTTGGGCCAAATAGGTGAAAAAAATTTGTGAAACTCACCCAGCGCAGCCCAGGCAAGGAGACAGTGCACTGCAGAGTAGGTACCCTTTTGTTTGGATGCTCTGCAGTGTAGTTTTTGATGTGGAAGGTTGCGTTGATCCCAAGGTGAAATATACTAACCCCAGGGGCCCTAAGAACCTAAAAAATTTGATAGAAACTGCAAAGGAATGAGATGAAAAGAAAGAGAAGGGGTAGAATTCTACCTGGTTCAGATTGCATGAGAAATTATCCACATAATCTCTCACAATTGGCTGTTGAAGTTTGACATAAAAAACTGGTTCAAAGCACAAACTAAATGGTAAATATCAAATGGTGAAAATGACATGGTAAATTCTTGTTTTATGTTTATTTTATGATCATTAAATGAATAAACTTTAGTATTGACCTATTTTTCCAATGAAACATATACGTTTGATCCATTTGGTGTTGCTTTGAACAGATTTACAGCTGATACAATGAATTTGACGTGCACGATCATGAATTGTACTTTGACCACAAAGCATACTTTTATCTCTTTTTCGAGCTCTGTTAAACATCGAAAAAGGAACCCCCTTGGAGTCCTCTTTAAGATCTTTTCAGACTCTTGAAATATGAAAATATTGCTGAGCAGTTGTCCTTTTCAGCTCGTTAATGGATTGGAAATGACATCTACTCAATATAAGTTTAACCCTTTTTCGGACTGAGATAGATTATTTACAAAAAAGGAATACGTTGATAAAACATGGTCAATAGGTTCCCTCTCATATTATTTTACGCTTTTTCAGACTTGAGAGACAAATCTACAAAAAATAACCTGTGGAGTTTTATTTTTGTCCCTTTTTCAAACTCTCTAAACACGAAAAGGACTGAGTTATCATTGTCGTTAAACTCGTTAAAACATAAAATAGCAACAAACTTGCCCATCATTACAAGACCGAGTTTCACCTTCGCTAGGCTCGTTAAAACATCACATAGTGATGGATTCACCCGAAGGGTGGAATTATGTTACAAGCATATGTTATCCTCCTCAAGCTTATTAAAAAAATAAAGAGGTACTAGTCAGTGATGACTGGGGAAAATGGGAAAAGGGATAAATCACTTTATGGTAGCAAGCCGCTCTTGAACATGACACTTTCACTTTATCTCCACGACTATTTGGGTTGGGTAATTTGCTTGATGGTTATCATACCTATGGTCTGTCACACCATCCATCACTTTGGTTTTGGTTCAATGCTACCAATTCATTCAGTGTTGTCGACATGTTCAAGAGAAATCACTCAGTAAAACTCATCCTTTTCAATACTCATAAACCTTCATTTTCATGACCACCATTCTTGAACCTTGTGTCATCAGTTAAATTCCATATCCAAAATCATTACACTCATTTTGTGTCATTGATGTGGGATACATCAAGGAAATCCTGCGACGATTCTCTTGTTGTCAACATTAGCACATTATCCAAGAATTTGTCTTAGAAACACCCTTTCAGTACCTTGAGGCTTGCATACATCAATGGTAAGTTTCTCGCTTCCAGCAATAGGTTGACATCACTGGCCTTTGACGAAAGAATTTGTATGGTGTTAGACATCAAAAAATCCATTCACACAATGCAAAATGTACTACAATACCATGAGAATCATTATCATTATCCGTGATTTCTCTCGCGTCTGTTAACGACTTACATCATTGGCTAGTAATCAGAGGGTGTCTTCCCATGTTTGACTCCAAATCACATATTCACATGGTTAGACTCGTACTTGAGAGAATGATTGGATGAGATAGAAGACCCCGGATCTAGTTTCATCCATCTGGGCTGAAATTTCATGAGAGTACTAAATCATCTATACGATGGCTTTACACTGATGGCCATCCCATCATGGGTCTATATCTGTAGACAAATATCTATGTACATGTAATGAAAGTTTATATGCTGAGTATGGGTATGCCTTCCCTCAACGATTCATGAAAAATCCAAAATATCATGATATTATGTATTGTAATTGATGTTGGTCACCATCCGCTTTAGAACCTCCCCATCACATCGTAAAGCATATCTCTCGACATTATCATTTTTAAATTCATGCTTTACGGGAAAACTATTACAAGTATATTTAGGCACATCAATCCCATCATTCAGATCAATACTTTTAGGGCTCATCAAACCCTAATTCAGTTTCTACATGCCCTAGACAAGTCATCACATTGAATGCTATCATTGAGAGTTTCCTAGCCTGAAGACAACCTAAAATGACTCCTTAAGGGACCAACGTAGCCTTGGTCATGATTAAATGCGTTGTAGATCACTTAGGCCCATTCAAGCCTACTCTGCAGAGCACCTAGGCCCACTTTGACCCACGCTGGGTGAGATTGAGCAAAATATTCATAGGGTTCTGGGTATATTCCTACATTCTAGACTTTTCTAGAAGATTCCCACCTCTTATCCTCTCCTATGAGCTCGAAATTGGATAGGGAATGAATCAAATAACCTCCTATCCTCTCATCCCTTCCTCCATGGAAACTAACTCCCAAATTTGAAAGCCATTCAATGTCCAATTTATGACAAAACCACCTCCATTTCCCTATAACTTGAGCA